>JAGGAS010028310.1:0-14551 GCA_017657355.1 Termitomyces sp. K1Ac | reverse complement strand
AAGTCAATTGAAAGAGAATTTGACAAACCTCTTTCTTCATTCGCGCATCCACCATCGCATATCTCCCTTTGACTCCTTTTGGCCGCCCTTTGATCCCCTTATGAGCCCCCTTTGCCACCACAACTTTAACCTCCTTCGTCTTCTTGCTCTTGCTGGATGACAATCCTTTGTGCATCAATTTTTCTATTTGTTGAGCTTTTTCTCGTTCTGACATATCTGTCGTCGAGTTAACGCCCTCAGCTTTTTTCAACGCTTTCTCCAGACGCTGTTGAGCTTTAAACTTTTTGCGCGCTTTTGCCTCGGCGATCTTCTTTATCGGACGGGCATCGAGCGCTCGCTGCTTTTCTCTGAGAGCTTTGACCGCTTCTTTTGTGATGGGTAAGTTTGGTTTGTAGTACTTGGCCTCGTCATCCAGGAACCAAGTCGGAAGGTCGTCCTTCGAATTCAGCGAGTATCGATTGAATCCGTCATTGATCAATTTTGTTCTGGTTGTTTGTCGATTGACCAGTTGTTGGGCTAGCGTCATAGCCTCTGGAGTCACAAGACCCAATGCTAAGCAAAATCAATCTTGATAAGATAGGACCAAGAGAGGACAAAAGCCGAACGGACTTCGTATTCTTGTTTGCTTTGCAGCATCTTCATTCTCGTCTTCAGCATCCCACATCTCAACGTCAGAGGCAAGCTCCTGAGGGACAACCTCAAAGTCATCGTCGTCATCATCGTCATCATCCGTCACCTGAGGTTGGTTTGAGCATATGTCAGAACATTAATGAAACATAATTACCACACTTGCCCGATCGTTCTCTGAATGCGAGTCCTCCATCGACACATCACCCACATCCTCTTCTTCATCCGCCTCAATGTCAAGACCTGCGAAAACATCTTGACTAAACCAAACCTGAGCAGCCTTGCTAGTAGACACTGCGGACCCGGGGTCGACAAGTTTTGTTACTAACTTCGGACGCTTTGAGATGGACGATGCAGTCGCGCTATCCACGTCATATGGTCGTTTGGCTCTTTTCATGATCGGTGCCTCGGCCTCAGTGTCCTCAGTGTCATCAGAAGAACTCTCGTCGTCTGAAATGTCGCTCTTCAACGCCTGCATCTTGTCCCACCCCCCCTCCTCCTCGGATTCCTCCTCCGTGTCTGAGTTTGTTTTCCCTTGAATCCCTGACCATTCTTCCCGTTCTGTGTTCTTCCGCCGCGCTTCCTTCACTTTATACTTAGCATCTCGCTCGCGTAACCGATCTTGGTATGCATCATAGAGGCCGTCCAACTCAGCCTCCATGATTTTTGTTTTTCTTTCTTTCTCTTCCTCGGAATCGAGCACTTCATCGTCAGCCATCTCGACCTCCTCCTCCTCACTCTCTTCCGCCACATCCCCTTCATCACTCATTAATCTCTCCACGCCACCCTTTTTCCGCAAACCTCGTTCTGCCCCATCGAGATCGAACATGTCATCTTGACCACCGAGCGACAAGTCCCGTTGCTCCAAACCAATGTCTAATGGCGCCGTCATTTGGAGTTGCATTCGCTGTATTGTTCGTGTCCTGATTTCATTGGCACGTCGACGTTCCCGTTTGGCACGAGCAGTGGCTTCTGCGTTCAGGCGTTCCAACTATCAGAAAAATCAGCTCGATGTCCTGTTTGCATGTTGGAACTTGTATATAACCTCATCAGATATCTGTTGCTCTTCATCGACGTCGTCAATGATTTCAACAGTTTCCGTAAGCTCTTCGGTCTCCTTTGTCTTATTATCTAGACCCAGCTGTATAATCTCAATGAGGGAGAGCAAGAGGGATGACATATAGCGGCTCAAGCTTACTTCCTCACGAAGGGCTAATCGCCACTTGAGCAAAGTCTTGAAATCGCCCTTCCCAAGAACCTTCAAGTCATCACAATTAGCCTGCACATCGGACGTTGTGATGTCCATATCCAACCACCTTTGGAAGAAATTAGAAACGAAATGGATGGAACGGATATGCGCATGGATACAAACTTCTTCTCTTCATCCGTTAAGAAAACAATTTTATTCGTAGCTCCTAGAACTGCGATTGGATCCGGGCCTTTGATAAAGTCTGCTGCGTTGATGGTTTTATGAAGAGTATAGTCTCCGTCCGCGTAACCGTCGCGGTGTCTACGTTTCTTTTCAGGTTGAAAGACGTTGGCTTGAACATTGTTCACGTTTGAACCTTTATTGTCGACGGAGGGTTCAGCAGCAGCAATTTCTTTGAACACATGTCTGGGGTCGAGAAATTTGGGATCGATGAACTTTGGTGCCAAGAAGTCACGACAGACCACGAAGATTTCGGCAGAGACGTTTCTGAGGTAGAATCAGCAAGCGTATATTCAAACAGCACAGAAGAGAACGGACCTCGATGAGGGAGGTTTGGTAGCTTCGACTCTTCCGAAGAGTTGGTTGAAGACCCATATGAGATTGTTGTAGTCAACGCTCCGGAAAACTTTGGTCACAAAAGTTCCACCCTTGGCGAGGAATTCGACAGCAAGTTTCAGACTCATCAAGACCAACTCGGACTGACTGTAAGCATCCTGGATCCATGCAGTTCCGACATTGGGTGCACCATCATGAAGTACAACGTCTGCTTTCCAGTCTTTGATTTCGCCGCGAATGAGATTTCGGCATTGGGAGGTTGTAATATCGGCAGCAAAGGTAACAACTCGGGGAATGGGTTTTATTGGCACGAGATCGACACCTGAGTGGGGGAATAAAGGATGATACCAAGCTTTACCACAGAGAGCAACGCAACTCACCGACAATCAGACTGTTCACTGGCATGTACTTGCTTGCCACTTGTAGCCAACCACCAGGGGCTGCACACAGATCGATAGTACATCGTGAACTTTCTAGGAAAGCGTACTTTTTGTTCAGTTGGATCAACTTGAAAGCAGAACGTGCACGATAGCCCTGTTCTCTGGACAGAGAATCAGTCAGGTAAAAGGGGAAATATACATGTAACTTACTTTGCAAGCTTGTAGTATTTGTCAAGACGACCCTTTCCGGTCTTTTTCTGAGCTTTGCCCATGGCAACTTTAAAATCGAAATTTCACTAACGCAAGAAAGAAAGAGTTGATCATTGCAAGGAAATTGATGATATTTGAGTACAAAGTGATTGGTAAATAGTTTGCGTAATCAGATGTTCATGGAATTTTTGATGGTTGATACTATCTGGCCAATGACTACCCCAATCCCGACCTCTTCGTCACCACTCTTGCCATGCACCTCAGGAGCATTTCCTGGACCCCGTCTCCTTTGGAGAACGGGAGCTATTATGGGTAAATACAAGAGTTGAGATCATGGTGTGAGAGGCCTGAACGTGTTTGCAAGCGTCTGTTGGAATCATCGCGGGCGCATTTGGAGGTACATACATACATACCTAAGGATTTTTTCTGGATGATTCAACGTTGTAAAACTCAGCACATGGCCTACGAAGTCGTCCGGGCATTACCGCAGAGAACATCCATGCGTGGGAGACTGCTTCGAGCTACGCTGTAAGTAATGCAATTTTGAGGTCTGAGTTATTCTCAGAAGTGATGGTCAGGTGTATAACGGCCTTGCCCTTTTGCTGGTATCGTTGCACCCGAGGTTTGCAACACACCGATTTGCTGGGCCGGCCATCGCTGCAGGGGGTATGATTTTCTCTGGCAGCATCATGGCGCTCGTGCTGGCGCGGGATCGGTAGGTGCTGTTTCGCGCGCTGGGAAGTGTCTTACCGGTGTACAGGCTGAAATTTCTGGGACCGGTGACGCCGTTGGGTGGAATAGCGATGATTGCAGGATACCTGTCGTTGGCAATGTAAGATAATTTAAATTTATTTAATATGACGCGACTACGGCCACGTGACCGACGCGTTTTCGTGATAACTCCGCTGAAATGAGTAAACAAGCGGCCGGGCGTCTTTTGAATTTGACTACATAGTACAGTACAGCCATGAACGCGACACTCTCGTCGTCGTCGTCGGCGGCGGCGTCCGCCTCGTCGTCGTCATCGACGACGTCCTCCTCTCGTCCTCCTAAGCGTCCCCTCCCCGACCCTGGCTTTTTCACCTCTGCTGCCACCTCATTCAAGCCTCGCCCATACACGCCCCACGCCCCCGCCCCCGCCCTTCCCACTGCAACCACCTCTCTAAGAACTCACTCCCGTCCCCTCGACATACTTGCCGTTCCTCCTGCTGGTATGGATCCTCTACCCACCGACCCCAACGTCTTGTTCATCCATCCCCCGTTCACCGCCTTTCCTCACCCTTCTCAGTCTGCTGATGGCCTCACTTATCAGCTCATGGTCGAAAACCCAGAGTGGTTCTTAGATCCAGAGGACTTCAATCCTTCAAATCTTAATGCTATCCCGTACCCATCAAATCTCGAACCACCTCGTGGTTGGTGCCCGCAGAAGAAAAAGGATCTCCGAGATAGAGGCTCAGAAGGCTGGCCAGAAGGAGAGGAACCCCGCCTTCGATGCACCTTCTGCAGAAGAACTTACGCGGGTGTCAACGCAAAAAGTATGTGGCGCCGCCACGTGTTTGAAAAACACAAAGTCGCCATGGCCAATCGTCGTGACACCAGTGATCGCCCTCGTGGACGCGGATCGAATAGTAGGCTTAATGACCTTTTCCGTTTTTGTCTTCCGCTGACGCCTAGTCCAGAAGAGAACAAACAACTTTCAACCAGAACTCAGCTCCAGCCTCATGACAGTCTTCTCAAATTGGACGTTGAGCCGCAAACCGAACCTCGCAATACATCCCACAAGTCGAAATTCCGTTCCCTCCTTCCGGCTGCCGATTTAAAGCGCGTTAAACCACCCAAAGACGTTGACCGTGCCCCATCCGCGCCAAAAATCCCTCAAGGCGAATTTCCAGCTCAAGTTGATGCAAAAGGACCCCATCATCCTCTTTCACGATCTCATCTGCCTCCACCAAGTCCTCCTCTCACCCCTCAATCCTCTGACCCTGCGAACGTCGTCCCTGAAAGTGATCCTGTCGTTACCTCCTCCCCAACCCCAATCCCTACAGTTCCTCCTTCTCCTTATGACCCACTTTTGACCCCCGCCTTTCGCCACTCCCCTCCTCGGCTTCCCTCTGAGCAACCTTGGCGATTCCCCAGTCCAAGCCACCCCCTTCACTCACGATCTCGTGAGATTTCTTTGAGTATGCTTGTTCATGATCTAAGCAGTCCAATTGTCAAAGGCCCGTCGACCATGGATGCCAGCCCTTCCCTGGTCCAATCTTCTCCTATGCCAAGCCCTCGCCCGTTCGGCTTTACCAATGTCAAACGAGTTCCGTTTGACCTCGATACCCCTGAAAGCCCTTGGAAGTTCTCTCGCCCGTCTCCTCGTGTACTGTTTTCAAAAACCGGCGTTTCTCTTCCAAGTAGCCGTAACCGTTACCAGATTCAGGAGTCACCCTTGCAACGCGGCTCAAAGACCGCAATTCGGCGCCATAAACGCTCAGATTCTGAGGATTGGATAGCAGAGGTCTCTCTGGGTTCCTCTTCCACTCCCAACCTAGACCCTTCGGAAATGTTGCCCCCTGGTGATCCTTTTACCATTATGTGTTCTTCGTGGGGATCTGTCAGCAGCCCGGCGAGAGAAGCTAGCCCTGGAAACCCGAAGTCTTCAGTTTTGAACGTCGGAACCGAGAGTCCTGTGCTGAGGAATTCTGCATTGCCTGTCGGTGTTGGACTTGGAATTGGCCTACTCGGAGCTTTCACCCTTCCTGACGATGATGCCAATCACATCGCTGACGACAGCGACTTTGAAGGCATGGTTACAGAGGAAGAACGAGATGAAGCTGAAGTGGCAGGTTCTTTAGCTATGAAGGACAGCGCGTGCGATAAAACCCCACCTTTGAAGAAGAGGAGAATGACTATCGAGAGTGAGGAGTGAGTTGTCCTTTTTATCCCAGATATCTGATCCATGCTATCTCATGTCGCTATATGCTTTGCTTTCTTGCCACTTTCTTATGTATGTCAATTCAAGCACTTGTTATCTCTTCGGGAATCTCCCTCTTCTTTCTTGTAGTATTTGGCATTATTATTCATTGACTATATTTATACTTCTCTGTTCTCCGATCCCTAGTACTGTACCTGTGCATTTAAATGTGTTCAAAGCTATATCCAATGTACATATATTCGCATGAAGAATCGTCGTTTGAAATGATCACTGTCAGACAAAACAATATTAGATTGCGTGGGAATGTTGATCGGATTTGGCAGAGGAAACCAAGGGTCGTTGATCTTATACCACAACATATAACTCCCCTCCTCCCCGTTATTTCACGTTTCACTTCCAAGATCCCTTCTCAAGGTCCGTGGCTGCTCATCAACTAGGAACCGGTCTTGCCCTCTTTCATCGGGATCCATCACTGATACACCTCACCTGTCTTCGACACAGAAGCGTTCTCGCTTATCCGTGACCGATAAACGCTACGACTCCAGGTTCTTCCTCACGACCAAACTGTTTGAATCATCTAGAACTACAATAGGAGCAGAATGCAAGCTATAAAATGTTCGTACGATTTCCGAGGGTACTTGGGTCACGACTAACATCGATTTACAGGTGTTGTCGTCGGAGACGGTGCCGTTGGAAAAGTTTGTTGCAAACGACGTCCGATATCACAAATTCTGAATATCTTGTTTAGACATGCCTACTCATTTCATACACGACCAATGCGTTTCCTGTGAGTCGTTCTTACGCTTTGATTTCACGGACCTTGCTCACACCATTCAGGGAGAGTATATACCGACCGGTATTTAACATTTTCTTTCTTAGGCGTGGAACGACTTCTGACAAATTCTGTAGTGTTTGACAATTATTCCGCGAATGTAATGGTAGACGGGAAGACCATTTCTCTTGGACTATGGGATACAGCAGGACAGGAAGATTACGATCGGCTTCGCCCACTTTCATACCCCCAAACCGACGTCTTCTTAATCTGCTTTTCTCTTGTCAGCCCTCCAAGTTATGAGAATGTCAGGACTAAAGTGAGTTGTAGGCATCGTCTCCAGTCATTGATTCTGATATGTGTTTGTAGTGGTATCCTGAGATTTCTCATCATGCTCCATCAACCTCAGTGGTTTTGGTGGGCACTAAACTCGATTTACGTGAAGATCCATCGACGATCGAGAAGTTGCGGGACCGGTCAGTTATTCTACGGTGCAATCTCCTGAAAAGAGAGCCTAACCTTGTTCCCTTTTACCTCTCTTTTCAGCCGTATGGCACCCATTCAGTACTCTCAAGGACTTGCAATGTCTAAGGATATTGGAGCTGTGAAGTATCTTGAATGTTCTGCTCTGACACAGAAAGGCCTCAAGACAGTTTTCGATGAGGCCATCAGAGCTGTTTGTAAGTCATTTAATAACATCCCTTGTTTCAACTAACAATGCCTTAGTGAATCCTCCACCGCAAGTTAAGAGGAATAGTGGCGGTAAAAAGTGTATCATTGCATAAAAAGATGATTTACCTGCCTGGATATTCATTCCATGGATATGACTTTGTACCCTTCATTATATCACGTCATTTACGTTCTGCTCGACGTTTACGATTCTATGCTTCTTTTCATTCAGCACTAGGCCTGATAAATTCTTGGATGACTCTTCTTGTTCTTTACATCCTGGAATCCATCCACTCACACAATTTAGGCTTATACAAAAAACAACAACGAGAAATAAACACATGCATATATGAAATGATGAATATGTAGTAGTTATGACAAAACAATGGTTGATCTATGATCATCATGCCGATTCTCTGCTCTGTTGTCAAGTAAAGGCTGAAGCGAGGGTGTCAATGTGGTATCCTCCGTTTTTGTGGGTTTCTTCCTCCAAGTGTATTCCGCCCCAGTCATTTTCACCCGTTCCCTTCAACTTTTATTCCGACCCCTGTATTGAACGGTTCTATTAACTCCACAGATCATTCGACACTGCATCAGTGGTGGAATGTCAGTGAAATCCGGTGTGAACCCGGCTAAAAAACATTCTGTATGTGGAAGACTCTTGATTGCGCGTAGAAGATGCCTGATATTGCCTAGTAATGCATCTCCAGCCAAATACTACAAACAGACCTACCGGTCTCGGCCATGTTGTGGCACCTTCACAAGACACCAACGCTTCTGGTATAGCTGAGAGTACTATCAGTTTCTCTGAGTTTCCTCAACCTCCCGCTTCAATCCCATCCACTCCGATCCTATCTGAATTCGGATTTTCCTCCAACCAGAGTGATTTTTCCAGAAGTACCCCTTTGGGGCCACGAAAGCCTCTGTCTATTCCTAGCGCCTCAACTGCGTCAACCTACAGCTTCCCTCCTAGGACCAAGGCCAGTGAATCGAATATCTCTGGTCATTCAAGTCAATCAGGAACTTCAACCTCTCGACCTTCTAGCTCCCGTCGACAAGCTGCAGCCGTCTCTCCTTATGACTGGCATGATGGCTCTTCAAGCATCGGTATGGATGCGACAGAAGACCGCCTGCTTTCCACGTCTTTCATAACCTCCCTCCTCAAAGAAAACTCATCTTCCCGGGCAGATAAGCGTAAATCCTTTTCTAGCGATGCTTTGAGCGGCCTCTCGGAAATGACATACCCTCCACTGGCATCTAGCTATGCCAATAACATTGCAGACACTGTGGGCTCTTCATCGTCGGGAACGCGACTACCACCACAGAAGGCACAAACTACGCGGCCCCCTCCAAGCTCCTTTACTCTCATCCGGGAATCCCCCAACCACCTTTCAGATGATTCCACTGCTTTGTATGGGATGAATCAAGATGCCTCTGTTCTGAGAAAAGCCAGTTTCACTCAAGACGTGCAAGAAACTTCTGCCGTTGGTGTTAAATTTGCTAAACTCCAGAGTCTTATTTCCGATCACACTCCTTCATACAACAACAATAATGACAGTTCATTCTATTCTGATGTGGACGCCTTGCTATCTCGTGATAATCCGGTTGTTGCCACTTCCAGACCTTCGCGGCCTACTACCTCTCATCCCCAGAGACGTGACTCAATGCACTCCACAAAAAGTGCCATCTCATCATTCATTTCTCGTTTATCCTCACAACGCTCGGTGGGACGTGTTCTTTCTTGGAGAAAGGCAAAGCCCCTGCCACCAGTCCCTCTGATCCCCCACATCCCATTAGCAACGGAATTGGAATACAGATGGGCAGAAGAAACGGCCTCTTTGCCTGACCTTGCGAATCGCGCCAATACTCTTCAAGGGTATCTTGAAAAGGGTTATCATCCCCACCAGAGTATTAATTCACATTCGTACCGTGCGACTCGTAAAGGAGAAGGACTGACTTCAGCATTCGATCACACTGATACGGTGCTCCCAGAGGCGATAGAAACGACCACCTTACCAGTGACCCGTCTTCGAATACCTCCTGAGGGCATAGTTCCGGCAGGGTCTACACTATCCAAGAAGCGACGGTCCTTCGTCGTGCTGGGAGTCTTCCTTATCGTCTGTCTTGCAGCAGTAGGAACAGCAGTAGGCATCACTGTCGGTCGCAAAAAAGCCAGTACTAGTACAACTGTATGCCCCAACAACTTTGCAGGCGCGGCTTGTAATCTCAGTGAGTGATAGTGCGCAAAGATTATCAATTGTCTGACTTCCATCAAGATGCAACTTGTGTTTGTACTTCTATTCGACCCGGGCAATGCGACCCTTTAGCTCAAAACATCATCGACCTCGTTCCAAGTCTCAATCAACTCTTCCTTTCAAATCGGACAAGCAATGATGTATATAAAAATATCTGGTTGACACAAGGTTCCGTGCCCAACGATTGTACTTCACAGTCAGTCCTTGTGGATGTTGCACCATCGTTTACGTTGCAGGTTTCGGAAAATGTGGTTCGTTGGGCTCAAATAGCGCTGCTCTGGAATATAATCGAGTCACAAAACCTTACATCTAACGCCGTCCTGCAGAAGTTTATACAAGCTGCTCCATGGCATGCTCTCAACACAACTGGCGACGGCGGACCTTCTCTCTTCGCAACTAAAGAATCTGGATTCATATTCGACTTCGCCACGCAGGAAGTCAGACAACCAAACGTTTCCTTCGTGACTGTTGGACAGCCTACAGCTGCTCAACTGTCGCAGGTCGGATTAACAGCTCAATCTGCACTGGATCGGATGTATAGTTTTGCTTCTGGTAGGCTGGCCAACCTTGAAATCATGGGAGACTGACTGGCTTACAACATCCTATAGCCTCATCTATACAACATCAGAAAGCCCTGGAGAATTATTGGATCAGTGTCCTCCAACAACCGTTGAGTAATCTGCCAACCTTCATTGCAGCGCTTAGCGCCTCCCCAGTCCTTTTACCCTTCGACGCCTCTCAAACGCAACAACTAAAGTCACTTGATTCGCTCCTGACTCCCTCTTCATCTGCACCTTTTCCACCTCCCCTCAGCTGTTACCCGGGCCTTAACAAGAGTCAGTTACAACTGATCAACAAAGTTGAAGGATCAGCATTTGCCTTATCGTCCGTGTCTTCTGTAAACCACTTCGATACGGCTTGTTATCCCGATCGGCCAATATACGGAGTTTTGAACGTATTGCGTCTGCGTCAACCATTCCTTGATCCTAGATCAGGAATCGCTAGACAGGCTGCTGTCCTCCGAAGCGACGTGAATCCACGAGTCATCATTCGCAATGGAGCAATTCTCAGTCCGCTACCTGGTCCTTCAAACGTCAGTGTAGTTGCCGTCGAACAATCTGACCCTCGACAGTATGGGACTTTGAAACAGCTCAACCACGTCATACTCCAATATTTATCTTCTATCCCAAGAGTTGAGGTTGCGACTGCTCTGGTATTGTATATCCTTGCTTCGGCCACCACTCAAGCGGTCCCTCCTTCACCAGCGTCCATTCTCTTCAGTTCCTTATCCACGATCCCGGTCATCGAAGTGGCAGTTTTTGGAACTGTCTCTCCATCAGATATTAGTTCTGCAGCATCTGCTTTTACTACATCGTCAGGTTCCCTTTTCTTTGGCTCTGATCAGGGCACTGCTCTTCGGAACTGGGTTATCACCGGATGCTCTGGCATCACGATCTGGGCGGAATCACCTCTATCACCTCTTGTTGTACGGGACAACGATTTCTCGGATCTAATATTCAATCAGACATGGACTGCGGTTTCGATAGCTCTACATAACGATATTGGAAATATTGGACTCATGAACATTACGGATACTTTCACAGCAACTAATAAATTCACCCCATACCCATGATTTGCTCCCATCTATACAAACGGAACAGATAATTCCTGGAACTCTTGCATTACACTAGTATCCAAATTTTATTACTGATTGGGTTATCGTGACTGTCCAGTTCATTGTTATTCGTTCGTGACTGGTCGACTCCAACTTTAAGTTGAAATATTAACTTCAAAGTGCTAATAAATCCGCCATGATGACACGTGCTGTTCAGTCGACTCGGAGTTTCTTGTCCCGTCCGTTTTGTCGTCTAAACGTGACAACGCACACGGTTGCTGCTGTAATGCCCAAAGTCCAACAATCGTCAGCTAACCGAGCTGCTTCCTCGAATCCTTTGAGTGTCGGACCCCACCCCAATGTCCTCAAGCGAAATCAAGTACGCTATTGTTTACACATCAATGACTCCGTCCTTACCTTCGACCACCAGGCTTGTCATCAAGTGTGGTAATCTTGAGACTCTCTTTACAGTGACTGACGCGAAACTCGCAGTGTCGCCGTAGAAAATTGGTGTGTGCTTTGAATACAGATATGAGCTTGAGGATGTTAACCGTCAGTTGTGTTAGAAATGGTAACTCGTCTTATGGTATTCCATTCTTCTGACTTAGCGAACTTTAACAGTGACGCTAAACGACCATGTTCAACATGTGTACGGTCCCATGCCCATGCAGTAGCTCACGCACCGCCTGGAACTAGCCTTCCTCCCAAGCCGGAGTGTACCTTTGACGATGGTCTGTATGCCCATATGTATAGTGAACGGCCCTGAAATTGTGGTATATCAGTTGCAGAGAGTAGTACCTCTGTGTCTGAAGGACCGAGAAGCCGACATGAAAAACTGGAGAATCGCATACGTGCGTCTGAAACCTTTAAGACGGACAGACTTTAATGTTCTACATAGACGAGCTTGAAGGTCTGCTATCCCAAAAAGATGCAACAATACGAGAGTTATCGTCTCGATCCCCTGAAATCTCTGTTTCTCATCATGGGTTTTCTTCCCAACCCATTGGTACAGCCACCTTTAAAACGACCAACCCGACTGCGGAGCTCAGCGGCATTCAATTACCGACACAATTATTAAGTCCTAGATCACCGTTGACATCCCATTATCAGAATGGAGCTACAGTCAGCAGAGTCCTTCTTAGGGAAGAGGCCCAATTTTCGCAGCAGGCTGACTTAATGACTACTCACATTTTCACTAGGCCAGAACTTACACCCCCTTCCGACTCTTTGAGTTTGGATGTCATCTGGCCGAATTGGCCACTAAACTTGCCTGGTCCAGAGCTACTTCACCACTTGTAAGCTCAAGTTATGTAATATGAGAAACTTTCTGTCTGATCTCATGATTCACTCGACAGGGTGGAAGTATTCTTTAGGTTTCATCCCCATGCAAATCGCCTTTTCCATGTTGCCAGTTTTAAGAGCAGCCTTTCATTATCACCCAATCATGCCAAATTTCCTTCAATACCAGTCCTTCATGCAATATGTGCAATCGGTAGTCTTTACACCGCCGCAGTTACATCACCTCCATTACCAGACTTCCAACAATATCCTCCGGGTAATTTTTTTTTTTTCGACACAGTCAATCATTTTATTTACCAAACCTGTCATCAGACGAGATATTCCTGCAACGACAGCGCATCAAGGAACAACGCGCTGATTCTTTTGCTGAGCAGCAAGCGCAGAAGTAGTAGCCAAAGTGAACATTGACGGGATCCAGCAAATATCATTCCTTCTTGGTTCTACTGGTCTCATTCAAGGTATGTCGTTTTACTTCTATTTTCCGGTGCGTTCAAGATACAGATATTTTTCAAGATGGGTAGATGTAATTGAATAGGAATTCGTCCGTCTCGATGTCTTCCTTATCACCTTTACCAGGTATTTCTATTTTCGGCCCATTCGATGCGGTTATCAGTTCCACTGGGGTTGAACATGTGTCCACCTTTTCATTCAATCTCCAACTCTGAGCGACCAGCGTCCATTTTAGCTCCTGCACGGAATGTGATCGAGGATGAAATGCGGCGCAATGCATTTTGGTTGGCATATGCAGTCGAGCGACAACATGGATGTGGTAACGGCTGGGCGCTTAGTCTGGATGATCAAGATATTTCCCAAATGCTTCCCGTACGAGGCGACCAATTCGAACACAGTGTAAATTCACACCTGGCTTCTTAAACGAAACAACAGCTCATTGTTTGCAGATACTGGTGTCGCCACAAGAGCGGCAATGGGCTCATACTAGAGATCTTCTCCTTGTGCATCCAGAAGAGCAGACTGATTCCTTCATTCTCTATATCAAAGGAACAATAATGATATGTATGTACAGCTCCTATTCACGAGTATCTGTGCTGACAGTATCTAGCTCGGGTGAAGTCATTCAACTCACGCTTCCGTGCACGTCACTTCGTTGGGGATGCTGCAGTTGCAAGTCACATCAACGATGGTCTTGGATCCTCTGAATCTGTTGATCCCAGGGGATCGCCGGCCTTCATTGAGCTTGATCATATTGTTTCCTCTTTTCGAGCATCATTCCCCCCACATCTTAAAAATCCCATTACAGACAATATTGTTGACAATCATCTTTATACCGCATTTTTAATGCCCCATGTGTGAGTCGCACAGCTTTTTGAAATGCTATGATTGACTTGTATGTATGACATATAGCGCTACAATCGTACTTCATGATCCCCATGCGGAAGTTCTCCAATCTGGTTGTATATCTGCTCTGAAGATTTTGACAGCCGCAAGAGCAATCCTTGATCTAATATACAGTGTTTGGTCAACAAGTTACGATATAAGCCTTCTTGATTCATTTTGTTCGGTGCGAGCTTTCTCATGGCTGAATTGCTATTGCAGTCTAATCTCGTTTGTCCATAGTTTTGCTGGTTCGTCGCTGGCAGAGTCCTCGTGCGCTTCCTTCAGGCAGCCCAGGATGCTAAAAGTGGAGATCAAATCTCAACATTACGAGCAGAACTTGATTTCGTACAGTGCGTAATCAGACCAAGCTTCGTTTGCGCTCGATAACCAGAGGATTTCATGGCAGATCTGCAATCTCCAAGATGGGCCAGCGAATTCCGTTGGCTTTCCGCTTTGCCAGACTGCTGGAAGACCTTGTGATTAAGAAGTGTGGGCCGTCAACTGGGACACCCACAGTGATAACATTTCCGCGCCCTCTTGAACCGTCTGTGGTTCAAGCTATGTTCCAGCAGAGTTGCTATCGTGAGCAACAAGCAATTCTTCATGAGGGTTTGCATGAGCCAGGGTCATTCATATCACTTGCTTAATGCATCCGTCGTTCCTTATCTTGGGTTTTGAACTGACTTTCTTGCTATATGTAT
>JAGGAS010028309.1:0-15794 GCA_017657355.1 Termitomyces sp. K1Ac | reverse complement strand
TCGACAGGATTCATCCACGTATCCTTCAGAATCTGCTTCCACTTCATCTTATTAGCCCTCCCCTCCGGTAAACCTTTGCGAGTCTTTCCACCAAACTGCCTTTGAGCTTGCCTTGTAGCGTCTTCAATGGTGAAGTCGGAAGGTTTGGGGTTTTTAGGACCCGGGGGGAGGAGGTATAGCGTGTTTGACGCCTTTGCTTTCTTCACAAGGTCTGCCTGGCGTCTGAGGGAGATTGTTGGAGGTGCCCATCGTCCGGTGAGAGGATTTTTGTGCGGTACGAATGGGTTGGGTAGCCGGTGAGGTGCACTTTGCTCGGCTGCGGGCGCGGGAAGAGGACCATTGTGGATAATATGTGATTGGAGACTCGCGAGCTGTTTTATGCGAAACGACCTCACGACCTTCGCCCCTGCAGAAAGGCCGGCCGACATTGTGCGTGTATTTCGTCGTTGCGACCAAGTCGAATAGAAAATGGATATGTTTGATTTCGGTCCTGTAGCCAAACATTCCATCGAGCTGCACGTGTTTGCACTCGTATACGCGTCTTCAACTGTCCGTTGCTGCTCTCCAGGCTCCTACTTCTCTCAAATAAATGTATTTCGCGAGCCTTTCTCGTGTACGAGAAGCGAGCTGATCTTCTTTGGCCAATCATGATGAAATCCACCATTGTTCTCCCATAGTGATTGATGACGACGAAAAGACAGGGAGAAGAGGGAGGATGCATTCAGGAGGCATGTGTCTCGTATGTTCAAGGTGAAGGGCCGCCAATTAGACGACTCCTAAAACGTGGAGGCTGAAAGGGAATTGTCTTTGATGTAGTTGAGATTCCGGCGACGTGGACCTCCTGGCTCTCAGTGGCGGTTCGCTGCTTTTCGGAAATTAAAGGGAGTAGGTCGATTAGAGATTGTAGATTGATATAGTACATGCTACTCAGTATGGTCGCTGAACGCTGAGGCCTGAGGCCTGAGGTATCATGCTAGTACTAGTTTGATCCCCTTTGTGTAGCCTAATATGAGTTTCCCCTGACTGCGGCCACCTTGCACGGGTTTACTGTCCATCATGGTCTCAGGTCTGAGCGCTGCCAAGTCCGCAGTTTCGTGACTTGATAGCAACCTCTTAACCCGCCACAATCACTTGACTCTCCTTCGAAATAATGCATCCCGTTCTGCAGATTTATGAGCTGCTCTTCCATATCTTTCAGAACCTAAAACACGCTAATCGTCGACATCTTCTCTCATGTTCCTTGGTCTGTAAGGCCTTCAGTGAAGCCGCACTCGATGTTATGTGGGAGAATCTTCCTAGTGTCAGCCTCTTACCACTGGCTACACCATCGGAATATGAGGCTTATCTTGATTCCAATGGACAACATGAAGAAGCCTATCTCAACCACTTGGAAAGGCTCAGATTCTATGGAAAGCGTGTTCGAAATATGCGCGTTCAAGTCCACAGCAAACTTACACCAGAACACGTACTGCGCCTCCGAGATGCCAAGTCTTACGATGTCAATCCTGACGATACCGACGAGACAATCCCCTCTCCTATTATGACAACGATATTCCCAGGTTTGACAAGTCTAATCCTAATAGTTCTTTCGGGAACCTACAACGCCAACGCAAACGAAGCCTATATTCGGGCGTTCCTCTTGCCCACATTGGAAAGCTTGACTCTGCATTGTTTTCCGAGTTCGAAAACACGTTACGATGACTTGAAGATAATCAACTCAATCAACCTAACCGGATTGACATCTCTGACACTGGGCCAGGAGGTGATTTTGGGTTCTTCTCAGCACCTGGAGGCCGAGTTGGAATCAGAAATATGTACATTCCTTCGAAGTCTTCCGCGTCTGGAGTCGCTTTCCTTTCCACTGTTTGGGCTCACGGTACCCATCCTCGTGGTTATCGCAGGTCTACCGGAATTGAGAGACTTGAGCTTTGGACACCACATGGACTCGGAAATGCAACCATCGACACCATCCATGGCTTTGAATCGTTTGGAAGGCTTTCATTCAACGACTCTGCAGCACGGCGCATTTTTCAAACTTCGCTCCTTGAAAATCGACGCGAGACTCGATTACCTCTGCCGAGTACTTTATGTACATTCCTCTTTGACATCTCACATAACACATCTCTCGCTTATCTGCGTCACTTCATCGGGTCTCGCCTCGAGACAACTATTTCCATCATCACTCTCCTCGTCGTCGTTACCATTCCTCACACATCTCTCGCTCATCGTTGTCTCGGATTTCCCGATACCCGAGACCAAAGGCCCTGTGGCCAGCGTTTTACGGCCCCTTCTCTTGGCCCCCTTCGCAGCACGCCTAACGTCCTTACTTATCGAGCACGGGGCTCCTCTGAACCTCAACGACGAGGAATATGATGAAGTGGCATGCAAATTACCAAACATTGAAATTCTGCGCTTCGAAGTATCACGCCACCGTCTGCCACGCACAGTCCTCCAATCACAGCAGCGTGGCATTCGTGCATCTCTGGCAGCTCTCGTGTCGTTTGTGAACCACTGCCCCAAACTGAGAGAGATTTCGATAGCGGTGGATGCGGAGAAGCGTCCAGTGCCAATTGCGGAAGTGACGGGAATGCCGGTGGGAGCGTGGCACGCCGTCAAAGTCGATATGTCTGTCTCGCCTGTGGGCGAGGACTTGGCCGTCGTAGCAGCATTCTTTGCAAGGCATTTCCCTCACCCCCGAAGCGAGTTAACGTCCTCTTCACTCGAATTCGCGGGGGATAAGAAGCTGAGATCTATGGTTTTCCGTGATGAAGACGGGGTCAGTTACTTGCAGAGAGAGGACGATCCATTTGTCTCGTACGCTTTACGATGGGAGACTATCGCTCAGTTGGCTCGTAGAGAACATACTTAAATACTTTCATTCTGCAACTTATGCTTTGAAACTGCCAGGAAAGACTAAGTTGTACCTAATACTAGAATCAATTTCCTTCATTCTTTTAAGTGCTAGTACTGGAGGCGGCGCTAGCAGCGGTTGAGGTGGTGAGGGCGGCCTTAAGGACGCCAGCTGCGACAGCACCTCCAGCAACAGGTCGAGAGAGTTTATTCTCGCCAGCTTTGACGATGAAGTTTGCGAGCTCAAGATGGTCGAGGTTGGCATTGGCTGCATCACAAGTGAGAACACCCTTAATCGTATTGAGGAAAATCACGTACTAATATCGTTCATCCCATAGAAGGTAGCGTTGATAGTCTGAGGATCGACACTAATGGTGAAGAATCCACGGAATGAACCTTCGCTCCACTGGAGCTCAGCGTTCTTGGCGACAAAGGCCCTGGAAATCACATCGGCGTTGGCAGGGGATATGTTTGTGCCAAATCCTGAGGGCGAGGTGACTGCGGTGCCACCGAATTCAACACCGAACGCGCCATCTCCGGTGATTGCATTATAGCTGGTTGTAATAAGACATACTTAGTAATAGTCAAGAATCCGAATCATAAGCTTACGAAGTGTCGTTAACACCTAAAATGAAGATAAATGACCAATGGCTGTAAGGGTTGGGGAGGAAACATACGGGCAAGATCGGAAACCCAGTTATCGTGGCTGTCTCCCGACAAGATGATAGTGTTTGGGATTCCGTTGTTGGAGAGCTGGTCGAACACGCGGGCACGGTTCTGAAGATAACCATCCCAAGCGTCCTGCCAACTTGTTCAGCCCCAGCCGACACCAAACGCAGTCGCAACTCACCAAGTCCACCGAAGCTGAAAATGTATGTGAGTAAATGTACTTATGCTCAGACAACGTCACGTAGCAGAATATCACTCACAGGAAACCGGATCGAGAAGCTGACTGAAGACGATCTGTTGCCTGCATTGTGACGTTGGCAAAATATATGGAACAATGCGTGAATGCCAGACAAACCCAACAACACGCCATACAGCCTTTCTCTTATTTGATTCTGAAAGGGTATCGAAGAACCCTATTTAAAGGACTGGTTAGCAACACTTCTACCCACTGACTCAATCCTACAGACATTGTTCTTGTTCGACTCCCATGAGAGAACGACCCTGCTCATCCTTGAGAGTATCAACAACTATGACCAGCAAAAAAAAGCTGAGAAGATGAACCTTTGAGAGTTGGAAGAGGAGACTCACATTCTAGTGATAATCTATTATACTGGATGGCCAGACCAAAGAAAATAATGCGCACCTGTGTTATAGCCAAGCTATGACACAGGATGAATGAAGCTCATAAGATGCTGTTAACCAAGAACTTACATCGGTAAGGTCACGGTCGTAATTGCCTTCAAGTCAGATGAGCAAACAACTTACAGAGGTAAGGAATCATGATTTACTCACGGGTATCAAGCATCGTCAGATCCAAGAGCTTGCCTATCTGGAAATTCCTCCAAATGCGAAGCTTATCATCTGGAGTAACCTGGCGGATGGGCATCCACTCATGATAGGCCCTGACAGCAGCAAATTTGCGGTCGGTGAAGCAAGCGCCAGAGTCGGAAAAGGTGCATCCAGCCGCGGTGTCGTTGGAATCACTGGTTCCAGCCTTCCACCCATTGTTGGCAAGCTAAAGTGATGGTTTTCGTAGGCAGTGAAAGAGGCAGATGCGGAAGGATCATACCTCATGATCATCCTATTTATAGGGGACATTTGTGCCATAGTCGGAAACAAACGCAAAAACAAGTCAGATTCACGAACTCACCCTAGTCAAAAAAAAAAGGTAAAACACCGCATGATAGTTCTTTGACTGATCATCCACTTACCAAACAGTAATCCAAGGATGCTGCTGGTGAGCAAGAACAAGGCTAGCATCAGTCCTGTACTGATTCAATCGCTGACGGTAATCCTTGATCGTAGCAAGCTCGCGGCCCAAGGTCACACGTCCAATACTTGCACTACTTCCATGTAAAACAAAGCTGAAGGGTAGGACAACGAATACAAGGACTAACCCGTTTCCAGTGGTTTCGTACATCTGCCGAAATCAACATACTGAACTGGCTTGATTGATATACAACCTACATAATCGCCAAGGTGGATGAAGACATCGGCTGAGGTATTCTGAGCCGCGACACCATAAGCATTGAACCAACCTTAGAAATCTTATCAACTGTCTGACCTGTCAGAAAGATGGGAAGGCAGACTCACCAGCCTGGAACTGAGAGCAAGAGAAGACAGCGAAAGTCAAAGGTTTGCCGCCGTTTACCTTGTTGGCGGGAGCTGGAAACAGAACATGAGAATCGTTAAACATTGGACACTCCTCGTAGTATTTACTGTTAGACTCGGCAAACGTCCTAGTAGCGCCGATGGGGGAAACCGAAGCGGGGTTGGTGCAATCAGCGAACTGGAACCAGTACTTAGTGTCAGGCTGCAGGCCAGTAGATTCAACTTTAAGAGTGAAATCAACGTCGTAACTAGTAAAAGCAGAGCCAGAGTCGGCAGGACTTCCTGACAACTCGGGGTTGTCAAAGATCTTGTATGTGACACAGACTGGAACACTTTGGTCGGGAAGAGCGGTGGAACCGGCGGGGGAAATGGCTTCAGCACGGGTCCAGAGGAGGACGGAAGTATCCAAGGGGTCTCCACTAGCAACTACACGGTAGCGTTCAGAAAGAAGAAAGGCATCGACGGTTCGTCATACATACCACTGTGGGTGAAGTTCACACCGCCGCTCCAGACAACCTGTGCCTACATTGAAGGATAGAAGTCAAAAAATAAGCACATAGATGGCACAAGATAGGTATACGTTGCTGAAATTTCCTCCAAAAAAGGTAAAGTAATGCTCATCCTTGAAAGGCGAAGCATCCTGGGTCTGTCTGGGAGCGAGGATGGCACGTGTAAAGCGCTTCTCAAGGCTTTTAGTGTTGTGCGAGAGCTATAAATTACTGTACGTGAATACCCAACAAGCCATGAAAGCCTACAGACGTACGTGAGGTGCGTTAGTGAATGGAGAACGGTAGGCCAAGTTCCTGTCCAGAAACTCCGTGGCTTGGGCTCCGAGAGCGAAGAGCAGAACTATAATAGCAGGCAGCATAGTACTTCTTCTTGCCTCCCTGACCACTTGTTTGGTTCTTAAATAGTTCCAGAGCACGTTTGCTCGCTTCTACTTCGAATGGATAGAACCAAGATAGTACCGAGTTCGATGAAAAAGATCGCATTGTGGTGACAAAGACTATAATCGCTGAATTGAAGACGGAGAATAAATCTTTTCAAGCCATGGCTGGAATAATATGGAATAATCGTTTTTGAGATTTTGGATCGCGGTGAAAATTATATCCTATTCTCGCGTTCTTGACGTAGATGTGTCTTTTTTATTTTCCAGCAGCAGTGTGCCATTAGTGACAAAGGGCCGCATAGCAGGTCAGGCGGGGCCAACTGCCATATTCCGTGCGAGATAATTATGTCATGACGAGAAACGTTCCACGTACACATGAAATGGAAGAGATGTGGTTGGACGAGAAATCTTGCGGTGGGACCGATAGTGGAACTCGGTGACAAACATGGGAAGAAAGCTAGCCTGGGATTTTCCCTCCTTGTTTGAATACCGCGACCGTGTACTTTCTGGCTAGGCCGTCGCCGGGCCGGGCCGGACAGTCGACCAGTCGACTCTGGATACGTACGTAAGTACTACTAATTGATACCCATGTCTTATGTACTATTGCACCTACTCTTGCATGGTACGAAACTTATGTCGCATGCTGAGTTGTGCATGTTCCACTGCCGTATGCAAGTGATTTTGTCCCTTCCTCTCCAGCCTTTATCGATTTATCGATCATCGATTCTGACGCCTGCCAGAGGCTAGGATACTATTGCTCTAGCCTGATCACAAGTGCGAAGTAGGGCATCATCGGCACCTTTCAGATCTTGTCAGATCGTCCAAGGCAGCATTTGTCTAGGAACCGCTCTAGAGAGTATAAGGAACTCTTCAGCGGCAGCAGTCCATAATGGGTTCTGGCTTCCTCTTCTCCTTTCGATTTCCGTTTACTAGGTAATACATGTGCGCCATATATATTTCGGAGCTCAAGTTTCAACTGATTTCCGATGGGAATAACATGAACAATATGTAAGATCGCTGGGCTAAGTATTTAGTACTGTATATGAAAATCAGTCAATAGAGGTACAATCTTAAACTAGAGAGCTTGAAGAAATTCGAGGAAATTAGCTGTCCGCATTGCTCATTCTCTCTGGGTACTTGATTTTATGGATGCCGCAGAGGTGAATGAGTTGTATTTCCATTGATATAGGGAAGATTGGAACATATTCATATGAAAAGTAGGATCAGAGCTGATCAGAGTCGTGATGAGGCAATTTTAGGCTCCATGGCCTTTGGGCTCGGTGATGTCCAAGATGCCCACATCACCAGTATACTGGCTAAAAGCAGGGCAAAGTTCGTCATACGATGCTAATTATGGAAAGGTAAGCAAACCGAACTCAGAAAGGCGAAATGACGTGAATAGAGTATGAATACTCACGAGGAGGAGGCTTGAGATGCGCAGATGTGCCCTCAGGATCTTCAGCGAAAACGACTGCCAAGCCACTAAAGAGTGACTTTGTCAACTCTTTGCGTATTTTAGGGACAAAAGGAATTACAGAGGAATGTGCCAATCGATATGGCTGTTGCGGAGATTATTTTTCAGGATACACCAAAGTCAATGTGGTGATTGACACTCACCAGTGAAGGAACCAGGGACCAGCGTTATCAGTAAAGAAGCGCACGACCGTGAGATTACTATCGAAGCCAGTAGGCAGAGTGTCCCGACGGGCAGGGTTGACCCAATTGAACTCGTTGCTCAGGGCGTTTTTGATGACCCAGAAAGAGTGCTATGATAGATGCATCGTCAGCCAAAACGTGAGGATACCTGGAAAAAGGAGTTCGTACGCCATGCAGATGGAACGGATGCTTTCGTAAAGACGATGTTGGGTAGGTCACTTTTAGATCTTTTAGGATTTCAAATCATCAGATACTTACAGGTCCGCCTTTAGTAAGACCAGATATCTGCAACTCAATGGAAGAGTTTGGCTTCAGCTTGTAGACGCTTCCGCTGGGCATTAACTGGGTTGCGTCAAAGGTGCCATTGAGAATCTGAAGCAGTACGGGAACACTGGGCGAAGTATAGGGGGTTCCATTTATGTCGAAGAGATTGATGTCTGGATGCCATGTTGGTTTGATTGGGATTACCATGTCTGCGCCACCGAGCACTGGTTCGCCGGGAGGTTGAGGGCTTTCGACGGAATTGAGATCATCTTCATTGAGAGGCTGCGTAGAGTCATCGGTTGTTGTTGGGTCCACTTCCGGCGCTCCATCGTATCGAAGAATAGCGGAATTTCGCGCATCGTCGAAACCAGGATATCCACGAGGAAATAGAGGATCAGCACGAATCCAGTAATTTCCGACCGTTTGATTTGCGTGCACGATGACGGAGTAGCGTTGTCCCGCATAGATCCAGAGAGAATCAACGATTAGAGGAGTGGTATATTCACCGTCAGTTTCAATGATAGTCATTTTATGTCCATGTATTGTGAAGTTGAATGGGGCGTCGCAGGCAAGGCTGGCCAATCGGAAGCGGTATCGTTTACCGGGCTGGACATGAATAACAGCCAATGGGGACAAAGTATTGAGAGTGACTTCGACCTGTAACGAGCGACCGCGGCCATTGACGAGAGTGGTGAAGGAATGATTAGAAAGCAGAGGGGTCGGAGATGCTGTATGAATCCTACAGATGAAAAAGCGTTTAAATTCCCCGTTAGAGCGCATTGAATTGATTCACACACCAGTCGGACAAAGTGATCAGGGTTGATTCTTGAGTACGGTGAAAGATGAGAACTAATCGAGGTTTACCTTCAAGTCTGGAGACTCACCGTCGTCGACGTCATATTCATCAATGTATGGATCATTGGGATCATAGATAACGATTGCTCCCCGGAGGCCATCACAATATTGAGTAGCTATTGAGAGATCATTTGGCCGAATTCTCGGATGAGCAATTGAAAGTTCCGGACTTACAGTAGTGGGAGTGGTACCAGTAGGTTCCTGCCTGATTGACATCGAAGTCATAGACGAAGGAATTATTTGGTACGATCGGGCATTGAGTGACCATGGCAGGCCCGTCTGCCCAATTGGTCCCATTCTGAAAAATGCCATGCCAATGCTGCACAGATAAAGGTTGAGTCGCGCTTCTTTCTGAGTCAAACCCAAGCAACTTACAATGGTTGTAGCACGCAACATTCTCTCATCCGTTAAAGAGTTGGTGACATTGATTATGAAGTGATCGCCCTACTTGGTTGTCGGCTTGGTGAATATGCCAGGGCGACTGTATTTCATACCTTTTCGCCGAAAATCGTGGGGCCAGGAAATGTCCCATTAGCAAGAACAGCACTGTTCAATGGTCGGAACCTTAAATTGCAAAAAGTCTAACAAAACCTACGGGCGAGGGTAGAGATCCGGGTCAATTACCCTATTCACGATATCCAAGCTGGTCGCAATGGTAGCTGCTTCCACAACGCCCAAAAAAGCGAGATGCAAGAGTTTGAAGGAAGTCCCAAACATTAGGTTTTGAGGATGCGGACTTCTAATCCAAGAGGGAGTCGCCTTTTATTCATGTCTCCCGGACTCCTATAGCTCATTCCTGAAATCGATCCCAAAAGTAGAAGAGCCTGTTCAGTGGCGGAGCTTTAGCTTTATCATTACTGTCTGTCTCATGAAATCCGCCAGTGTCATCGAAGAAACATCGAAAGTGTATGTGACAGCACTTGCTATGTAGTAAGTACCTGCAGGAGAACCTGATGAAAATGATCGGAAGTAAATAGTCGCGGACCCCGATTTGGATATGGTTTATGTAAGTTCGTGGGAGCTTCAAGTTTATATAAGTTTCATCCTTTGTCCATCTCGACTCTCGGAGCACTCGATCAAGTTTTTACGAAAACGCTGCTACATAGTCTCGCAAATTTCAATATGACTGTCGAAAAGATGGATACTTTTCATTTCGTGCTTGAGTTCGAGTTGGTTAGGGACTCAGAAGAGAAAACTTCGGATTGTCCGACTAGAAGCTCGAGCTACTCTATTTGACAACGTCAAACAGTATGTACGGCTCGAAGTATGCCGAAAGCCACCAGTGCGTGCCTCCGTTTTTCTCACTCCTGCTCTTTCTATACTTTCTCTACTGCTGCTCCGATCTGACAGGTTCGACGTCTTGTGTCGCGTCTTTCTGCTCCGCTGATGTTGTGAACCTGGTCAGTTTTATATGCTTCGTTACACATTGGAACCAAGGCACAGACAGATTGGAACTGCTAAGGAGACTGAAGCACAATTTTTGGCAAACAACATTCTGCTGACGCTTGCAGTAACTTTGATGAAGACATGGGTCCTACATAAGAACACGCACACATACAGTCCCTTCCTTGTTCACTGCCGCATACTATTTCTCAGATCCGGGTGTAATAAGTACTACTCAGCACAGTATTCATACACAGTATTAACCAGTTATTACTCAAAGGCCAACGTAGGACTGGAAGGGGTGGACCGGTAAGCAACTACATACATAGTACACATTGGACACCCAGACGACCAAAATATCTCAGGTTACGCAAAAGTTACGAAAAAAGTAGGACCCCTGTTTTTTAGAAACAGCGAATCAGACTCAGTCGCAGTTCAGATCTCCTGAGTCGCCGCTGAAAAGGGATACTTTGTTGAATGAGGAATTCTCGAAGAAGGTAAGGTACAGTCGGGTCGATCAAACACTGTATGTGCTTACTCTGAATTCAGTAGACATCCATTGGTTCGTCGATTGGACGAAATCAAACGTTAAAAGACGCCTAAGGAAGATGCGTAAGTGAGTAAGAGGAAGATTATCATATGTTTTATGAATTCATCAGTACTGTCATTTGCATTCAGCGTCTTCGTCACCATTAGTATTGGCCGCGTCCGACGTGTAAAGTTATGTGAACGAAACGAGGCAGGCACAACTTCATAAGGTACTTGACGTCCTTGACGTCACAATTCATCTGGCTCTTGAAAAATGCAATGGACAGAGAAGAGCTCACTGGGATCTGAAGCTTTGCCCCTTGTGTCAACTTGAAGTATGTATTTCGAAGCGCCATAAGACAACCCTAGAACCAGAAAGGTATGGTCATTTCGTGAGTTAACCGAAGTTAACCATTGGACTTTGCATGTTTGTTTCATCCCCTTTTGTCTAGATTGCTATCTACCAACAAATACCACACTTCCTTGAGGTTCTAGTGACTGTCGTCTTCATAGGAAACTCCCTCGGTGTTCGACACATATAACCAACGGTCCCTTTCTTCCCCATCCATGTTCCGATATGTCTTTGATTCCAGCTTGTGCCACAATGGTCTGCATTGCGACATCAGGTACATATGTAGCCTATTTGTCTATGCGAATAGGCGCGATATCCCAATTGACTGAAAATCCGTAGAGATCGAACAACTATGAAGACGCGAGCCTGAGAGAACTGTACACCGTCTAATTCTTCTTTGCCTGTTTTAACATGACATGCCAGTGGACATCATGTCATGTTCTGCTTCCGGTCTGTATTCATTTGAGCACAATCTCAACGAGTGCCTTGATAACGAGCGGCATGGCAATGGACTCTGGCTTGTTTCAGTGAATTTTCCTGCAAAGAACTCGACGTCAGCACAGCCAAAGAAATGCTTGTTGTCGTAGATGAAGTCCTGCTCGTTGTGTGACGTGTCGCCAGAGGATTCTCGTGCAAATCTCGTGTTGGTACTTAACGAGATAAAAGAGTGGTTTGTCCACACTGCACAGCCATGCCTGGGTCACAGCAATTCTAATGGCTGAAAAAGTTTAACTCCGACGAAACCATTTTCTTTACGTTTACAGTTGTCGTGGATGGATGGATGTGCTAAGTACTTTAGATATCTTGCTTTATGTATTATCCGTCGTACATACG
Source organism: Termitomyces sp. K1Ac (assembly GCA_017657355.1). Taxonomy (NCBI): domain Eukaryota; kingdom Fungi; phylum Basidiomycota; class Agaricomycetes; order Agaricales; family Lyophyllaceae; genus Termitomyces; species Termitomyces sp. K1Ac. Next base: position 3,903 of record JAGGAS010028309.1, on the reverse strand, counting down.
TAAAATTGACTCAGGAAAGCATCTGTATACGGAGTGCTTGGATGAAAGACCAACTAGCATTTAATTTTGTACACAAAAAACAATACAATGAGGCAAGAAAATGATAGCTGAAGGATATCAATGACAAATTGTGTCGACGGGTCAAAGTAAAGTTGACTTTAGGCTCGAGCAGCAGTGATACATATTACAGAGACTAAGGGTGACTCTCCGTGATATGTAACAGAGCTTCATCGGGATTGAATTTGCTGTACAATGGACATACGTCGTTGAACGCCGCTGAAAGTTGGTTAGAAGTTGTGTTCAATCTCGAAAGTTGATGAGAATGCTCACGGGGAATGGGTTTGACATGTGCAGCTGTGCCTTCGGGATCCTCAGCGAAGACAACTGCCAGACCCCTAGCAGACCTGTCAGCACTCTTTTTTTTCGTTTGATTGAGAGGTAGGAACTCACAATTCGATGTGCCAGTCAATGTGGCTGATAAATCATATTGTTGTCAGAATTGCCCGGTGGAGGATGATTCGAAGTGAGTGGGCTCACCAATGGAGGAACCAGGGACCAGAGTTGTCCGTAACAAAGCGAATGACAGTGAGATTACCATCAAATCCAGTGGGCACAGTGTCTCGGCGCACTGGATTGACCCAGTTATACTTCTGACTCACAGCGTTTTTGATGACCCAAAAGGGGTGCTACATAGACTTCGTCAGCAAGAAACTGGATTGTAAATTGGATTGTATACGCCATGCAAATGGTATGGATGCTGTGTAAGGACGGAGGTCAGTTCCATCTCATTTCTCGAACAATCGTAATACTCGCCGGACCACCTTTGGAGATGCCGTGAATCTGTAGCTCGACGGTCGAGTTGGCCTTCAGCTTGTAGACGCCTCCGTTAGGATCCAACTGAGAAGGATCGTATGTCCCATTAAGAATTTGGAGCAGTATGGGAACCGTAGGTCCCTTGAAGGTAACACCGTTGATATCGAAGACCTGCCTGTCTTCGTGCCAATTCTGTATAATAGGGAGGACGATGTCTGCACCGCCGAGCTCTGGTCTTCCAGGAGGTTTCGCGTTCTCGAGGGCATGAAGGTTGTCTTCGTGGAGAGGCAGTGTAGATCTCCCAGTTGTTTGTGGGTCTTCTATTTTGGCTCCAGCGTAACGTAAAATAGCAGAGTTACGCGCATTATCAAAGCCTGCAGTACCTCGTCCTGGTCTAGGGTCAGCACGAACCCAATAGTTGTTGACAGGCTGATCCGCATTTACAACGACAGAGTAACGTTGGCCGGCATATACCCAGAGGGAATCAACGACGAGAGGCTGCGTGTACTCGCCGTCGGTCTCGATTATGGTCATCTTGTGATTGTGGATGGTAAAGTTGAACGGGGCGTCGCAGGAGAGGCCAATGACGCGGAAGCGGTATCTTTTACCTCTTGTGACGTTGATAACAGCCAACGGTGCCACTGTGTTCAAGGTGACCTCCTCTTGAATTGTACGTCCTTTACCATTGATGAGCGTGGTCAAGGAGTGGTTAGCAGTTATGGGTTTGGGTGAGGCTCTATGAATCCTGGGATCACACACATTAATACTGACCAGCCAATCACTTTGAGTCCAAGAACGTACCAGTCGGCCAGGGTGATGATCGTTGACTCTGAATATCACGCAGGATGAGAATATAAGTTGATAGGTCCGTAAAGACTGACCGTCGTCAACATCATACATATCAAGATATGGGTCCTGAGGATCATAAACAATGAAAGGTCCGCGAAGGCCATCGCAATATTGAGTTGCTATGCAGACATCAGTCTAAAGCACCCATTCAAGACGAAACAAATCTACAATAGTGGGAGTGATACCAGAAGGTTCCCGATTGGTTATGTACGTTGAAGTCATAAACAAACGATTGACCCGGAACAATTGGACACTGAGAGACCATGGCGCCGCCATCCGCCCAATTAGTACCGTTCTGAAAAATTCCGTGCCAGTGCTATAGTAGCAGAGTTTACATGGGAAATGGTCGTCTGAGAATATACCACTTACGATGGTCGTCGCTTGAAGCATAGTCGGGTCTGTTAAAGAGTTGGTAACATTGATCGTAAAACGATCGCCCTTCCCAGTTCTCAGTAAATTTGAAGTTGACGCGACACAAGAGACATTTGCACCTTTCTTCCGGCTATGACAGGCCCAGGAAAAGTGCCACCTGCGAGGATAGCTCTGCACTTTCTTCAGCTTACCAGCAGCTTCGAGGGCGAGATAGGAAACTCACGAGCGGGGATATTCATCTGGCTTGATAATCTCGTTGACAATATTCAAATTGCCCACTGGGCCAATAGTAACTGCATCGACGACGTTGAGGCCAAGAGCGAGAAGACCAAGCCTCAGAGGACTCCCAAACATCGCGACCTGGGGGGTTAAGAATTTCGAGACTAGGACGGACTCTCTTATAGTGAAAATCTACTATGTTCACATCGTTGATCTGGAGCAAAATGCCTCGGATAGCGCTCGGAGTGCCTATTCGAAGGTCGACTACTAGATCAGAAATGCATTCCCTGTGTGTCTCATTGTCAGAAGTTCACACTATTGTCCAAAAGGAGAAAGAAGACGTCCATACTTGTACTACCGGCTCGAAAAAGTTGGTAAGTATCTCGACTGAAGGAAAGAAATCGACGATTATGAGATTAAATTAAACGATGGCTACTACGAAGCCGAGATGGTCGGGTTCTCCTTCAATCTTCACATCTTAGCGAATTGGAGTTGCGCTTACGGCTGGGTTGGGTTAACGAACAAATTACAGGTTAACGTTTTAACGATGGTGTTATCGTCGTCACCCCCAGTGACCAGTGAGTAGGTCACAAAAATAATCACAACTCAGTCACTGATCCCGTTATAACTGATCGATGATCAATCAATCTTATCTCTACCTCCAACTTAGAAAAACTAATTGACTACAATGATTTTGTTCACTGTGTCTCAACTGTGTCTCCAAGATTTTTTGGCAGTAGATTTCCTTCCTTCACATCCTGGCTGAATGCACCATAGCGAGCTCAGTGACTACACGTAAGTTGTGATCATTAGATCATCACAAGATCGTGACAACAAAGATGGATGCAACGCTAACCTACACTAATCTACGCACAACAGCGCACAACCCGAACGATTTGTTTACGTTGGGTTAAGTCTAAGCCCAACTCCAATGCGGAAAAGGCCCTAACCCGCCATGGCCAGCTCCGAGACCTCAACATCAACAGCCAGGCTGCTATCCGTGCACTCAACATTCAATGCCTCATCCCGCCCATTTTCTCCTCGACAAGGCCCATTCCGCCATGGAAGCACTGCACCAAAGGCAGGACAGGCTGATTGATGCGCCGAAGAGGCGCGCCGCAGAGCTGCTGCGGGTACGAATTGGTCGCTCTGCTCCCGCGGGGTCATCAGACTTGGTGTGAACGAGCGGATATACTATACTAGCCAAAATGGCAGCCCAGGGGATAACTAGCCCCTCAGTCGCACTCTCAGCCTTCCTGAGGAACAAACCGCTCCCTTCCAGCATTCCGGCGCCCAAAATAGTGACCTGGACCGTAGGAGTTTGGCGTTGGTACCGCAATTCCACACTGACCATGCCTTCAACCAAATCCTCTTCCGTATCTGCCAAGCGGAATCTCCTACCTGCTCTCATTTTCGCGGCCTTACTGTAGAGTCTATCCGCCACTTCCTCTATGAGTGCTTGCAGTGCCAGTATGAACAACATGTTCACCTCGGCCGTCCCCTCCGAAAAACGCTTCGCCAACAATCACCCCGCCCACCCGTCAGCCTCGTATACTTCGTTAGACATTCTATGTTTATACCTATTTCCGGCACTGATACTGCTCCCTCCTTGTTACTAAGTAGGGACCGCGGCCTAGCTGCTCGTCCCCA
>JAGGAS010028308.1:0-15903 GCA_017657355.1 Termitomyces sp. K1Ac | reverse complement strand
TCTCAAGAGCGGACTTAAGGTTCGAGCATGTTTGTGGTTTGGAGCGGTCTCCAGAAAAACCTAGGCTGGCGCCGTATCGTATTATTTGAATTAGTGTATTTACAAAGGTGCGATCGGGATAATCTTGTAAATAGTGTGACCACGCGGCCTCGTTTAGAGTGGACAAGACGCGTGGGAGGTGGGAGGTGTCAGGTAGTGGGGCGTTGGCGCGGGGGCAGGTGTTTGGGCGAGGTGGTGGGATTGGGAGGTTGGATGCGAGGGGTGCAAGGGGAGGGAAACCGAGGGTCGGGGAAGCGTCGCCCAGAGATCGGCTCGGGCGAGCAGCTGTGATGGGGGCGGGGTTACTTGCCCAGCCCAGAACCTAGTCCTTGTGGGTGTGTTTTCCATGGTCGGTTTTGCCGCAGACCGAGCAGGAATGGGGGCGGCCTCATGGGCATGGGGTCGTTGTACACTTGCCTTTGTTGAACTTACGGCAGACTTCTCCGGGGTTCGAGGGGGTTCTGCTGGGTTTGGAGGGTTTAGACGCGACGAGTTTTCAATGCCCATATACGTGCTTGTCCAGCAGATCGGAGGCAGGGTTGCGCCAGCCCAAATAGTCACCCGAGGCCATCTCCGCGTGTCTTCGGTTGAAGAATACCAAATGGTAGTCGTAGACTGCTGACCATTCGTAGACCGCAATCAGTTCGGTGAGGTGGGCCATGTACTGATGGAATACAAATGGGACGGTGTCGGTTTTTGGAAGGTGAAAGGTGAGGATGTTAAAATAATGGTGGAGGGGGACTAGGACAGCGAAGGGGGTTTTGTAGTCTTTGGCGGCGTGGTGACTGATCTCGAACTGGTTGGTCGTGCCGTTGAAGGTGTACGCAATGTCTTTGTCGCAGTTCGTGGGGTCCAGCTTGTGTAGATCGGCAGCCCTGAACTTGTGGGTGATGATGGCGGTGATGACTGCTGCCTCGACGTCGGGGAATCGCGCTCGAAGGGAAAGGGAGGCAGAGGTGGCAAGGGACGCACCGTGAGTCATCAATGTAGAGATCGGCGGTATGAACTCCGTAGGTGGAGTTGGACTTGCTGCAGGGGCCTGCCTGCGGCTCATCTCGTTCATCAGCTCGGTGAGCACGTTTACTGAGGCGCTGAGCGTGTTAAACGCTTTGAGGGAGACGGTCTGAGGTTCACCCATGGAGGAGACACGATCAGGAGGGGGTACACTGGAGGCTTTTGGCAGGAAACGACCGTCAGGAGCGCGAGGAGGAAGGCTCAATGAGTTCTTTGCAGAACTGCTCATGCACTGACGAAAGGGGAATGGATTGATGCGAAACGCGTGACAAAATCGCGATCTAATCTACAAGTCCTGCGAGCGCAGTGTGAGACGACGGTGAGCGAATTGTAATGTAAGTAGTTGAGAAAATACGTACCTGCGAGCGCAGTGTGAGATGACGGTGGCGTTCACGACTGCGCTCGCAGAGATATATGTAATTTGGAGACAATGGAGAGACGAGAGAAAGGGTTGGTGACATTGGGTGAGTGAATATCTAGGCACGAATTAACCCCGGGCAATCACACACTTCACATTGCCCGATCTACCTTGTCTGACGCTAGGATTGACAATCAATCTGTGCCTGTGAGCATCACTGTGTGGGCGGGACGTTCACTCATGTTCTTGATCAGTGTCCCCTAGTTCAACATCAGAGGAAAGCATGAAGTCATGGGTTCAGCTCTACACATTTCCTTACCCTCCGACTTGAAGATCAGCCAATATATCAATGTTACTATCAAGTACACAACAACAAGGGAATGCACCACCCTGCAGTGGCTGGATAAAGTGTATTTGCTTCCAAGTGTGCTTCAGATCTATGACCGATTTTGGACCATTGTTTCTAAACAGGCAGACTCAAGGAAAGTGCTTCCCCTTTCTCTTCAGCCAATGTGGGCCCATTTACGCACGCGCTGTTGCACCTTTGCAAGGTAAACACTGTCTTCCTTTCATAAGTCGCGTATACTAGTATATGCATTTATATCCCAATACAGACACGTCTTCCATCAAGATTGTATGTTGATGCTTCTACTGGCCCCTGACTCTGGTCGATCTCTTCTGTCTAGACGTACTCTGCGAGGGTGACTTCTGTACTACCAGTACTCCTATCGGCACTTCGCCAGAGTCCTCCCCAGACTGGCCCAGGACATGGCGGGAAAGTCATCGGGAAGGATCCTGTGACCTACTCTTATCATCAAGTCAGCCCTCAGGTATCATGAATCAAGCTATCGAGTAGATGCTAAGGACGATCCTAGCCCGTACCCATCCCGTCGTATCTCATCGCTATCGCTTCAGGAAATGTGCATTACCAAGCCTTCCCACAAGCTGAGGACAAGAACTGGACTTGTGGTGTATGGGCAGAGCCCGAGCTCATCGGTAGTGCCTACTGGGAATTTAGTGCAGACACAGCAAGGTATACTTTTTGCTGCGAATTGTCTTGGGCTTGAATTTTTCAAGAAGTTGATTATGCCTACACAAGGTTTCTCTCTAAAGAAGAGGAGATCACAATGCTGTATCAGTTTGGAGTCTATGATTTGTTGATTTTACCGCCGTCCTTCCCCTACGGAGGAACAGTATGCTACTTTCCAATTTTTGCCATGCTTGATGCTGATGAGGGGTTCAGGAGAATCCATGCTTAACGTTCGTGACCCCAAGTATGCAATTTTTGATAACGCTGGTCGGACATCTACCAATACTGGAAAAAATTATAGCGGTTCTCAGTGGTGATCGTGCTAACGTAGACCTTGTAGTCCACGAGCTCACCCATTCCTGGTTCGGTAACGGTGTTACGTAGGTCAACGCGCCCTCTTCTTTTCGATCTCTGAGATGTTCCTAGCTCCGCAAATCCCTGTCACTTTTGGCTCAACGAAGGCTGGACGACATATATGGAACGTGTATTGCAGCAGATTCTGCATACACCAGCACATCGAGACTTTTCCTATATCATTGGTGCCAAGGCGCTCAAGAATGCTCTAGAGCATTTCAAAGATCAACCAAGATATCAGCGTCTTGTTATTGACTTCGAGAGGGGTGAGGACCCAAACCTTGCGTTCGGGACTATTCTGTATGAGAAGGGTGGAAATTTGCTCCTTCTTCTAGGGGAGTCCTTTTCGACCTCCTTATCTCCCTTGTTCTTCATGTCTTGAACAGAGCGGAAGCTAGGGGGCCTTGATGTATTCCTACCTTACATCAAAGACTACGTGCGCACATTCATTGGTAAGAGCATTACCACGGAGCAGTGGAAAGATCATCTCTACGAATATTGGGTGAAATATGGGAGCCCAGAAGACATCAAGGCCCTGGACTCAATCGATTGGGATGTATGTCAACATTTCCTTAGAGGGAAATGGCTAATGTATGAAGCTGAACGTAGGCTTGGTTCTACGGAGAAGGAGAACACCTACCCGTTGAGTTAGAATTTGATACTTCTCTGGCCACAGAAGTGTATGCACTCGCTGCTGAATGGGACGCAGCTCGCTCTACGTCCGATATCACCCAGCTGAAGTTTAAGGAATCGGATCTGGAGGGATTTGACTCCAACCAAATTAGTTAGTCTATCTTCATTCTTGCATGATCTGCGAACCGTGGAACTAACGGATTCAGTCGTCTTCCTTGAGCGCCTTCAATCCTACCCGCCCTTGCCCCTCACTCATGTCCGCTACCTCGGCACGCTCTACAAACTTGCCACAACACCCAATGCAGAGGTTCGCTTCCGTTTCTATGAGGTTGCTCTCGCAGACCCAGAATCTGAGTCTGCGAGAGTATATGCCACCCCTGCGGTGAATTGGATTGTCGGGGCAGACTCGGAATCTGGATTGATAATTGGAAGGATGAAGTTTTGTAGGCCTGTGTTCCGGTCTGTCTATAGTGTGGATAAGGAACTGGCTGTGAGGATTTGGGAGGGAAAGAAATATGAGTTCCATCCCATTGCGAGGAGGTTGATTGATAAGGTACTTGTACTCGAACAAAGTTACTCATCGGTCACTGCTCATTTTCAATATAGGATCTCAATCTTGAATGATGCAGGATTTGGAGAATCGTTGACTTGTTACGTTTTGAGCATAGGAATGGTGCTGAACTACCTAAGATCTACATTGGTTAAGGTGATTGAAGACTCTGTGCTAGGCATGAGGCGCAACCGGAGTTTTTTAGTATGTATGTCTCGAACTTTTCTCAGAAGAGGACATTACAGTAGACTCTTTCACAAACAAAGCCCTGGAGAACACAATATCTGTTCACCAGGTCAACAAAAAGAACCGTTTCAGTGTATTGGGAAATTAAATAGTCTGATAAGATCGGTGTTGATCAAGAAAACTGGTGGGCTGGTCGTTATCGGTGTTATAGTCGTGTTCGTCACGAACGCTGTGAAAGCCACGGATTTTTTTACATCGACTTGGCTAAAGCACATGTGATATCTCTTGCGACTGCGAGGAAATGCCGAGAACGCCGCATTGACTGTCACTTGCCACAAGAAACTTGAGGTAACCATGAAGGCTAGCATGTAAGGGAACATCAAGAATTAAACGTTGATCTCCTGCCAGTTTTGAATTCTCTTTCAATCCAATGTCTTTCTAGGTTCCCTGGGTTCATGCAATTTTCGTATGGAATATCGCGAGGGACAGATTATAGTAGTACGCAGATGTCGAATGTACAAACGGACTCGCTTCCCCAATGGGAACAGGTATTCTATACAGCGTTTAGTTGCCGTTTTGAGCGACAGCGAGGTCCAATCCATATGGCAAGGTAAACAAGGGGCATTGCGAGCAGTGATAGTCCAGCTAAGAGTACAAACGACCATCCAACCCCAATCCCATCGAAGATGAGGTCTATTACAGAAACAAGAGTTGCACTAAGGGTACATCGCACAAGATTGTTCTGGATTAAGACGTGTAAACACTCAAACTGGCACCTCCAAGCCACGCTGCACTCACGCAGGCAATGATTGACGAGCTCTGCTTAGGAAAAAGGTCGATCATGAGGGTTTGCGTTGAATTCATGATCGCAATTGTAGTATAACCAGCTTTGCTGGACTGTGAGATGTTGTTCAACATACTTATGTCAAGTCGACTTGCCTATACACTGTATTATCAATGGCGCTGCAAGGTTAGTCCGCTTCTCAATGCACCAGCCGTAGCCTGCAGAGCAGGCTACTAGAAGGATGAGTTGAATGGGAAGAAGTCTCAATCGTGCCTGTATTAGGATTCAGTTACTTAGTCATAAATCTGCAAGTCATTCATACCTGTTCTAGAGGCAAGTGTAGAGGAATATTATATTCGCTTCCCGTAGCCTTAACCAGCTGTGGACCTTTCCCTCGGATACTTTCTGAAGACTTGCGGAATTCCCAGTCGAGAAGTTTGCCCTGGCATATACTGCCGATAGCCATGCCACCTCCAATGGCCAAGTAACACAAACCGATTTTGGTCTCTGATAAGAAAGGATATGCAGTAACAAACAAGGTGGAGATAGTTGCAGTGTATCCATAATAGACAGCACAAACAAGTCCAGTGAGTGCGAGAAGCACAATGATATCCACATGAACGAGAAGTCGGAGCGGGTTTTGTATGCCCTTCACAGGCAATACAGATTCGTAACAAGGTTCACCTCGATGACGAATGAGGGGAATCAAAGGGCGATATATGAAGGAGGGTAGCACGCTCCCGTCTCCAACAATACTTCGCAATGTTTCCGGTAAAAATCTGCAAAGCAGACAAGGTAGTCGTATCAGTGTCTGATGAGGCAACATGACCAAACACACAAAATCAGCATCACTGAACAAAGTGTAGCTCCAATACACAGAAACCAGAAGATTGACCTGATGATTATGCCAACCACGAGTGAGTAAGCGGTCACGGCACGACGAAGTCTTCTACCTCCAACCAAGATGTTGAGACAGTGCACCACCAATGACTGGACCGATAGAAGGGCCAATCTTTGAGCGATTGATCTACATAGCCCAGGTTGTAAGGAATGATAACCATACCATGAGTCCTACGGTGAACATCCCAAAGAAGCCACCCCGTTCTTTAGGTTCAGAGATATCCCCAATAACTCCAGCACCTAAATGTTGCAAGTCAATGAAATCAAGTCACAACATCAACACGAAATCATTACCAAGCACTGCCGTGCTAGCGGATCCAGCCGCTTGAAGACATCGGAAGAGCATCAAGAGCCAGTACGCGGACGTCCGAACCAGTGCCAATCCAACACATGTTAGTGAAAGTATGATTAGACATCCAAGAAAAAGTGGGCGACGCCCTCGAACATCAGAAATAGGAGCCCAGACCATGGGAGCTTTGGTGTTTCATGCATGAGCTCGTCGTGTAGATAATGAAGGAAGGGGTACTACCTATCCCTTGCATGATGATGTACATTGTGACCTTGGGCACAGATTGTCATGAGGTTACGAGTAATGGAAACACAAGGGAGAAAACCAACGGTGAGATTGATAAGCTCTGTGGACTTATGAAATGCTTGTGAAATGGTGGGGAGAGATGGAAGGTAAATATTAGATGTCAAAGGGCTGATCATCGACAGTATGAGCACCAAAGGATGGTCATAGCACTGAAAATCTCACCTAAAGATGGCCGCAAATGATACAACAGAGACGATGAACCATTTTTTGCCCAATGTCAAGACACTATATGGTCTTTCAGGAGCTTTAGGCATCTCTTGATTCAACTTCGCAGAGTCAGTAGCATGCGACATAGTGATTTCTTGCGTTGTATGGACTCGGACGACAGGGATAAAGGCAGGAGAAAACTTTTATATATGGCAAGAGCCACAAGCCAACACAAGATCATGTTGAACATATGGCTCTGTTGTATGCTAGATTGAATCTTGATGCTAAAGTTTATGTATGAACATCCTCGCGAGTACAACGGGGGCCCAGATAAGAACTTACTGATATAAGAGATTCCATGAGGCGGAAAAATGTAAAATTAGCCCTTTTGAAGGCACATGTCCTGCCTTGCAATAGCAGTCCTGATGCATAATGCATCCAGAACAAGTCACTTTGCCTTAGCAAGGTCTGTCACCGTCTCCTCCAGTCAATTTTTGAACCTTTTTTATTTGTCATGATTTACAGCACCTGCTGACAACCACTCCAGATTTTTCCTTTTCAGCGTCTAAGAGAAGCGATTGACCACGGACGTACTCCTACAATACTCGACAATGTGATATGGCAAGGTTTGAGGACCGGTTAAAGATGTATGGCATGAGACGGTGTTTCAAACAAATGAGGAAGTTGAGCGGACCTTGACTTATCCGGGCCGGGACCCAGTTAATCATTGGAAAAGTTTTGTAGGCCCGTGTTCCCGTCTGTAGGCTATAGTGTGGATAAGGCACTGGCTGTGAAGACCTGGGAGAGAAAGAAATATGAGTTCCGTCCCATTGCAAGGAGGTTGTTTGATAAGGTACTTGAAACAAAAGTTAAAACCGTGAACGCTACTACTCTATCATTATTGGATGCTCATTGGCTTCAATTCAACACAGGATCTCAATCTTGAATGATGCGGCAGGATTCGGAGAAATGTTAACTTGTTGCGTTAACGTTGCCTCGAGCATACATAGGGAATAGTGCTGACCAAGATCTACTACCCCTGGGTTAAGATGAGATTGAACACTCTGAGCATGTGGCACAACTGGAGGTTGTCAAAATGTATTTCTCTAACTTTCATCAGAGGATATTACAGTAACTGCAAACAAGAGTTTATCGTCTTCGCTGGCCAAATTTACTCTATATAACATCACGGTTTCATTACAATTCTTCAAGGTGCGTTCCAATTCTTTCAAGAACTAAGCCCTGGAGAACACATGGTGCGAAATCAAATAATGTCATAAGATTGGTATTTCCGACCCATGGAATCGTATGCCCATTGACGTGGGAGCTGTTCCCGAGGTATAAGGATCCGCGTCTATAGTATCTACTAGTAGATCAGCTTGTTTCGAAATTCAAGTGATGACAACAAAGACCTACGAATGTGCGAATGGACTTTCCTCCGGGCACAGGTATTTTATACAGCGTTTGGTTGTCGTTTTGAGCGACAACGAGGTCCAATCCATATGGCAAGATAAACAAGGGGCATGGCGAGCAGTGATAATCCAGCTAAGAGTACAAACGACCATCCAACTCCAATTCCATTAAAGATGAGCTCTATTACAGAAACCAGGACTGCACTGAGGGCACATCGTACAAGATTATTCTGTATTAAGAGAGGTAAACACTCGAACCTCATGACCACGTTACACTTACACAAGCAATGATTGACGAGCCCTGCCTAGGAAAAAGGTCGAGCATGAGGGTTTGCGCTGAATTCATAACCGCATTTGTGGTATAACCAACTGTACTGGATTGTGAGATTGTGTTCAACATCATTGCTTATGTCAAGTTGACTTGCCGATACACTGTATTATCAATGGGACTGCAAGGTTAACCCGTTTCTCAATGCACCAGCCGTAACCTGCAGAGCAGGCAACTAGAAGGACAAGTTGAATGGGAAGAAGTCTTAATCGTCCCTGAATAAGTATTCAGTTACTTATTTCGAAATCCGCAAGTCATTCATACCTGTTCTATAGGCAAGTCTAAAGGAATGCTATGTTTGCCTCCTGCGGTCTTAACCAGCTCTGATCCATTTTTTGAAAACTTGCGGAATTCCCGGTCGAGAAGCTTGCCATGGCATATGCTGCCGATAACCATGCCACCTCCAATAGCTAAGTAACATAGACCAATTTCTGTCTCTGATAAGAAAGGATATGTAGTGACAAACAAGGTGGAGATAGTTGCGACGTATCCATAAAAAACAGCGCAAACAAGTGCAGTGAGTGCGAGAAGCACAATTATATCCACATGAACGAGAAGTCGGAACGGGTTTTGTATGCCCTTCACAGGCGATACAGATTCGTAACAGGGTTCGCCTCGATGACGAATGAGGGGAATCAAAGGGCGATATATGAAGGAGGGTAGCACACTCCCGTCTCCAACGATACTTCGCAATGTTTCAGGTAAAAATCTGCAGAGTAGACAAGGTAGTCGGTCGTATCAGCATCTGATGACTCGGAGGTAACATGACCGAACACACAAAATCAGCATCACCAAACAAAGTGAAGCTCCAATGCAAAGAAACCAGAAGATTGATCTAATGGTTTTGCCAACCATGAGTTATCAAGCGGTTACGGCGCGAGGAATTCTTGTACCTCCACCCAAGATGTTGAGACAGTGCACCACCAATGACTGGACCGATAGAGGGACCAATCTTCGAGTTATGTGTTCATATAGCCTAAGTTGGAAGGAACGATAACCATACCGTGGGTCCTACGGCGAACATCCCAACGAAGGTACCTCGTTCTTTTGGTTCAGAGATATCACCTATGACTCCAGCGCCTAGATGTTGCAAGTCAATGAAATCCAAGTTACAACACCAACACGACATCATTACCAAGCACTGACGTGCTCGCGGATCCAGCGGCTTGTAAACATCGTAGGAGCATCAGGAGCCAGTACGCGGAGGTCGGAACCAATGCCAATCCAACACACGTTAATGAAAGTATGATTAGACACCCAAGAAAAATCGGGCGACGCCCTCGAACATCAGAAATAGGAGCCCAGACCATGGGAGCTTTGGTGTTTTATGCATTAGCCGGTCGTTTAGATAATGAAGAAAGGGTACTACCTATCCCTTGCATGACGATGTACATTGTGACCTTAAGCACAGATTGACATGAGGTTATGGGTCATGATCCAAAGGTAAAAACCAACAGTGAGATTGATAAGCTCTGTAGACTTCTGAAATGCTTGTGAAATGGTTGGGAGAGATGGAAGGTAAATATTAGATGTCAAAGGGCTGATCATAGACAGTATGAGCACCAAAGGATGACCATAGCATTGAAGCTCTCACCTAAAGATGGCCGCAAATGATACAATAGAGACGATGAACCATTTCTCGCCCAATGTCAAGACACTATATGGTCTTTCAGAAGCTTTAGGCGTCTCTTGATTTAACTTCGCAGAGTCAGTAGCATGCGACATAGTGATTTTTGCTTTGTGGGGACTCGGACGACAGGGAAAAGGGTAGGAGAAGCTTGAGACAGTTATGTATGACAAGAGCCACAAGCCAACACAAGTTTATATGATGATGATGTTAAACATATGGCTCTGTTGTATGGTAAAGTTTATGTGTGAACATCCACCCATGTCGTGGGTACAACAAGGGGCCGGATACTCACTACTGTGTACGATACCGGTTGCAATACTGAGTTTGAAATTTCACGTGGTCCAGTGATGGCAAACCGCGAGAGGCGCGATTATAATTTACAAGTATACCTCTGAACGCGTTTTAATTTCACTCTCGGACTTTGCTTGCTCTGTAGTATATTCTATAATTGTCTAAATTGAAACTCCTTGAGGATTCTTACCTTAGAACCGTGCTCATGGATGACAAGGATGATTCCGATGATAACTACAGTGGATTGGACAACGTATTCACCTCGGAGACTTTATCAGAACTGGATATACTTGAAGCACAGTACTTCAATTTGGAGTCTGTTCTTTTCATGTGTAGAAGTACTGTATCTGATCCCAATTTCCAGTGATTTATCTGTTCAAAACCTCCCGGAACAAAGCAGTGCAGAACACAACTCGGAACCTAGGTATACTAGATACTCTCTCTTAATATTCTGTGCTGATACTGTACAACCTCCTGTCATTAGCTCTCCCTCAGACAAATCGGACTTATTACCATCTGATTGCGATGTAGCAACACCAGTAGCTGTAACAAAGCGGCCACGAGGGCGGCCAAAGGGTTCACGCAATAAGAAATCCCTAAAACCAGATGGAGTGCCAATCTCAGATCAGGAACAGGTTAAAGAACGACCAAGAGGACGACCACCAGGAACTGGTCACAAGCAGCGCGCTGCTCTTGCTGGCAAAACAAGTAGCACACCTAAGAAATCAGTGAAAAAACGGCCTGTCGGTCGACCCAGAAAGATATTTCAGTTTGGAAGTTCAAAAGCCATAAAAAAATCCTCAACACTTGGTCTGGTAAGTATCATTATTGATCACTTCTCATTATCTTCACTTATAGTTTATAAAGCGGGGCGCACAAGGACTTCAAAGAACATCATCATCTGATAACAAATCAGCTCTCAGCTCTACACCAGAGCCATTACAACTGGTCGATAAGCACAATTGTGCTACAAGTACATCATCTCCGCCACCACCAAGTCCATCACCACATGCATCTGTCCAAACACCTCTAGAGCATAGAGTCATCGCTGAAAATAATATATCCCATGTTGCGGATACTACAACAAATGATGACAGCTGCACGGATAGTGATGACGAGATCAAGGATGATTCTCAGCTCTTCCAAGATGGGATTGGTGATGAATATGACAAAGAAGAGGAGGATCATGCACAGACCTACTCTCAGAGGAGACGTCCTTTGCCAACATGGTTACAAACTGCGTTCGATGCCTGCATTGATCAGTCATCTCAAAAGAATCGTGGTTCTGATGGATTGCCGCCCCTGTATCGATATCATCAAACCTTCTGGTTTCCTCGACCGTCACCTTATTTCCAGCTTCGCAAGTCACGAATCTCACCTCAGGATTTATATCCTTGCGACATATTCCTATGGGATCCTGAGTGTCTAGTGCCAGAGGGAATCAGGTGTCCAAATCCGAAATGTGGTGCTCGCTTATGGCGTCATGGCCACATTGACCGACCTCGCCGAGTTGTTGATCTTGACAGAACTTTTTGGATTTTAGGATATCGGTACCATTGCCCCGAGTGTGTCAGACCGCAGTCAATAACATTCCGAAGCTGGGACTCCCGGATTTTATCAGTATTACCCCATGCTCTTGCTGCTGAATTTCCTGCCCAGCTTAGCCATCAAAGCGGAATCTCAAAGCCTGCACTGAGCTTTATGAGATCATGCTTTCAGCATGGAATGGGCGCAAAGCAGTTTTCAAACGCTCTACTAATCCAAAACCTCCAAAACTATGATAACCTACATCTATCATATCTTCATACGATCGCAGAGAGAGGTCTAAAACCATTCAGCCACGACAAATACAAATCATTCCCTCCCTTTCATGACCAGTCTCCTGATGGTGCTCATGGCTTTGTTCCGAATGCACAATGGCTGCGAGATATGTATGATAGATTGATTGCAGAGCATCGGATGGATTTGAATCAACATACGGCTATGTTGACGGGTGAAGTTTGTGCTCTCGATCATAGTTTCAAGGTATGTTGTTAATTTCGGAACTTACTATCAGAGTTTTGACATGAGTGGTCTTTGCTGCTTAGCTTACCAAACACATCACAAAAGTTAATGGTGTGCCAGTATTCATCGCCCTTCTAACTGTAACAAATGAGAAAGGGGAAATTCGTATCTGTGATCTCGTCGAAACCAAGTCCCACTCTCAATATGAACTTGCACTTACGCGGATGAGCAAATCTCTGGACTTATATGGCCATGCTCAACCCACCATCTTTTATACGGATAGTATGGCAGATAAGGAATTTCTTGAAAAATGCTTTTCATCTCTTCATCACAATGTTGTACCTGTTGAAGAATACGCCAAGCTGGAACCTCTCACTCTTCCGAGGAATTTCAAAGTGTCAGTCAGGCAGTCGGAGCAAGCTATCGAGGATGCGATGTGCACTATTCTGGACTTGCTACCTGATGACTCGGATGATACTACAAACTCAACTCTAGTAATTGGGTTAGATGCCGAATGGAATGTTGAAACTTCAGAGCATGGGTACATAACTGGACGTGGACAGACAGCAATTCTTCAGATCGCGTTTGATTCAAATGTATTTATACTGCAGGTAAGTTGTTATTATTGTCTTATTAACTCACTTTCAAGTCATTAACCGAATTTCATGAACAGGTTGGGCCAATGCTTGCCGGAAGGCATCTTCCTCTACTTTTACGGCAGGTTCTAGCCAATCCCTATATTATCAAAGTTGGGCGTGGTGTCGCTGCTGACCTCAAGTACCTTGAATAAGCTTGCCAATCTCCTATTCCGTTTCGAGGTGCTCTTGATCTTGCAAACTATGCAAAGGACAGAATAGTTGTTTCAACTGCACGATGCAGCTTAGCAGACCTTTGTGCTATAGTGCTTCATCAACAGTTAAACAAGAATGTGGTGCAGTGCCTCAGCAGTGCCTGGGAAGATGAAGATCTAGCTCCAGAACAAGTTCAATATGCCGCACTTGATGCCTTTGCATCTCTTCAAATTTACAACTCTCTTCATAAAATTGCCGTTCCCAGCCCTCTTCCCGACAAACCTCTTCCAGGTACTTCCGTGATCCTACGAAGTGGTGATCAGAGCCGTGTAATCGCATCAGGTGTTATATCGGTTCATGTCAATGATTTGAATTATGATGGGATTGCATTAACGCGGTCACGCTGCATAATCGAGGTTCAAAGAGTCCTTATTCCTGGTGCAATTGTAACCTATGGCAGAAGAAAAGCAACACGAAAGACACTCGAAGAATATGGAACACCACCATTTCATCTCGTATGCCTCCGTAGTCATTTGCAAAGGACCGAGACATCCATTTCACCCACACTTCAGCCCTCTTTCAATCACTCTTCACCACCAGAAGCAGCTAGTAGCACCAGCATCAATCTTCCCACTTTACCAACTGATGGATTCACCGACGAATTTGTTGAGCCTGGCTTAGCTGAGGCAAGTACAGATGACCCGTTGCCATCAAGCCACAGCCTGCTCGATGGTACAAGCATCAGTGTCGGTGATCTTTTGCACAACACTGGACCTAATATGCCTCCGATGCTCAGCACTTCTGATAACTATACTGAGGACCCTACAAGTCGTGAGATTGGGGAGCAAGTTCTGGAAGAATTGACACATACATCACAATGGACAACGCACATCCGAAGCAGGGTTTTAAAGGATCCTTTCCATGTCTTTAATATGTTTTACATACCTGCTGGACATGGACTACTTCAAGAGTTTTCGATTGCGCTTTGTGATGCAATTTTTATTCCTGACCATGACGATAAATCACGCATCATTGCCTGGGGTCTTACGCAGGATCCACCACTTTCGTGGAATGATCTTCTCTTTACACGTCCTCGCTGGCTCTGGAGACAATGCAAACGTATTATCCCACCTCCCAAAGAGCTTTATCCACTTGTTTCACGAGTTTTTCAAAGCTATGGGCCATTAAAGATGCAAAAACTGGATTTCCGTTGTTCAATGCAGCAGCGTGGGCGACTGCAAAAAATGTATTGGAGCTGATTCGAAAAGGATTTTTATCGGACCTACCAGGTGTTGGACTATTCTATGTCATCAATGTTGATTCAAAAACTGGTTTATCTCTCTATCGTTGTATCCGGGGAACAAACATGACTGAAGGTGGTGTTCACACACATCTACGCTCTCGCATGCCATCTTCCGGAGCTTCCATCGAGCATACTCAAAATTGTCTCAACGACTTTGTCATCCGTCATAATCTGCTTGTAATGTCATACAAATATATCTTCGAGATGATGAACTAACGAAATCAACAGGTTGGCACCTACAACAGTACAGGCCAGCGCTACGTAGGCCACTACAGCATCTGGATAACAAACCAGCTTCAGGAGATGACGTATCTGGTTCAAGATTTACTTATCAATCCCTGTCTTCTGTCGGGATGGGTCAATGGAAACTTGTATAAGAAGACAAATGAAGTTATGGGAGTTTTGCCGATCCCCGAGAAACTTCGGAGCAAGTCAGCGATGGGAGCATACATCCCAGCTTTGCATTCGAAACAGCCCCTTCATTTCCTTGCAGAAATGCAAGGTACTCGGAAGCCTGTCCTCCCTGTACACAATAGCGAGGAGAGGGCACTATTTCGGATGCTGATGACAGAAGATATCCAGTTCAACAACCCAATAACTGGACCAAATTGGGATGCTGTTGTGCAGATATGGAACAACAAAGCGGATATCAACGACAAGATTCATACAAGGTGAGGATATGAAAATCCATCTATTGTTTTATCATACTAACATGAGATCATATTCAGCTAACGGAACAGCTCAAGGCATACTACAATGGGCCATGGAAGAAGAGTACGAACATAAAGCAAACAAAAGCAATGACCGCGAATATACGATTGCCGATTAGGAGGTTGCTTCGAGAACCGCAACGGTCTATTGATGCACCTAAAGTTCCAGAGAGGGAGCGTTCATTACATAGTGCGAGTAAGGGATTCCTTGAGATGGACTTACCACCGCCATCTTCTCTTTCACAGCATGCTGAAGCGAGTGTAACCCCAACACCCATACAAGAAATTACCCCAGCACCCTCCGAACCCAGTACCCTCAGCCCAGCTCAAACTTCACTTGAGCTCTCTCGTAAAAGGGCGCGCACATCAATGATCAAACATCCAGTCCCGAAAAAGAGGAAGAAAAGGACATGTCGAAAGTGTGGAGAGCCTGGTTGCAGCGGAAGTCAGAAGGTGGGAAATTGCAAGAACCCTTGCCAAGACTGTGGTAAAGTTGACTGTCGTGGCCGTAACACATCGAAACGTTCGAAGACTTGTCAGGTAGGGTGGTCGGACGAAGAATGACTTTCGAGTACGGATTTGGCAATGTTGTGTTTGTACTAATAAACGGCTCGATAGCGATTGGGGTGGACAAAATAAGAAAAATAAATAAAAAATAAATAAAAAAAGGAAAAAGAGGGAAAAGATGTCCACAGTGCTCAGTCAAGTCTACTCAAGGGTTGTCTGCTGTGTAGTGTAGTGTATAAGTATTGAATATTGACCAGTTGATGAGCTAATGACAGTGCTGCATCTGAACTTCTAACAAGTCTTTTTACTTTGTGAGGAATATTATTCAGGGCCCCTG
>JAGGAS010028307.1:5428-15964 GCA_017657355.1 Termitomyces sp. K1Ac | reverse complement strand
ACTCCATGTGTGACTCGAGACAGTAGTATTGCTGGGCCTATAATCAGAACGGGAATTACATGACTTGTTATCATGTTCTGGTCAGTAAGTAAGGAGGATCGGTTCAATCGTTATCAGTATTTCCCTCTTTACAAGTAAGCTTCCTTTTTTGAAGTGTCTCGTATGCACGTGTTGTTTCTTGTGGGCGGGATCATTCAGGATCATTCTTTTCAAACCATGGTTGAAAGAACTCAAAAATACATCCGAACAACAGCTAGAATGTGCTCATCCCAAAAAAGGATGTTACTCTCTGTGAAAAGAAACAGTGGTGAGTGACATTATCATTATCTGGGGAAGCGCCAGAATGCAGACCGGTTTTCCATGCATGGACTTCGCCAGGTAATCGAGGTATAGAGATGACTAGTGACTGACCATCGGTTCAAATTCATGGATTTCATGTTTATGAGCGTCCGAAAGCTGAATCTTGTATCTGCAGACGCCTCAGGACTCGGACCCCCTCTGTAGACTTGCGCTGCTATGAGATCTGATACGCTTGCTTCAAGTCGCCGTCGGCATTAGTCGGCACATCGGCCCCAAGGCATCCGAAGAGAAGCCCAGAATTTCTCAATTCATTTTAGACCCTTGCGGAAAGGCGCCCACGTACCGGAACTGGCTGCCATAGTTTTCTTGTGCTTATAACGCGTGCGTGGAATCGAGATGCATGCCATCTTCACTTCCTCTGCGCCAGCCATGACCTCTGTTTTGCGACGCGAACGAATCAATTGCAAGAAGTCAAGTGGCGCAACCGAATCGACACCGCTTCTTTCGAAGAGTGACAATTTGGACGCGTCCGAATCCACAGAAACATTGTGTTGCCAAGAACTACTCACCATCACGCGCTATGCCCTCCCCGTCTTCTGGTAGGTCCCTTCTTCACTGGCACGCAACTCCACCACTGGCACTCCGCGGCGCCATATTATATCAACTTACACAGAAGTTCTCACAGGGCACAACTCCTTGAATTTAGCATCACCCTCGTTCCCTTTGTCTCCCTGGGCCACCTATCCACCACAGCCCTAGCTGCAGTCAGCCTGAGCTCCTTGACGGCTAATGTCACAGGATACACTATATTGCATGGGTTGGCTAGTGGGTTGGATACGGTGCTTCCGTCGGCGTGGACGTCAAGTCAGCCATGGTTGGTCGGGTTATGGACGCAGCGAATGGGTGAGTATCTGACTGTTCGAATAGAGACTGTTGATACTCAAGGGAACTGAGGTTTGCTTGTTGCGAATGGAAGCTATGATTATGATTTTTGCACTTGTTGTGAGTATCTTATTCGTCATAGAGCTCGTGTTTTATAATTACAATTTCTTAGCCGATTTTCTTTGTGTGGTTCAAGGCGGAACCGTTATTGCTGGCTTTAAAACAAGATCCAGACGTTGCTCGTCTAGCAGGACTTTACCTACGCTGGTACTCTACTTCTCTTCCTGGTTCGTCCAATCTACATATGACCATTCATTTTGAATATTAACCCCTGGGCATCCGAACAGCCATCGCGTTCAACGGCATTAGTCGGTGCGTATCATATCTTTTTCTGGGATCTTCACCTCAATCGTCACATTCCATGCCCCCTCCTTCCGTCCAGACGATATTTTCAATGCCAAGGCCACTTTTACATTCAAACTAGAATCATCTGCATCGCAGCCCCAATCAACGTCCTGGTGAACTACCTCCTTGGTGAGTCCTTCTTTATGAATATTCCTGCTGCCACTTCACAAGAAGTCACTCGACCACTAATAGTGTGGGGCCCCGAACCCATCCGTCTGGGGTTTATCGGCGCTCCAATTGCTGCAGCACTCACCCTCTATCTTATATCTATCATCTCGATCATCTACGGAGCGTACCTGATCCCTCGAACGGCATGGCACCCTCTCACTATGAACATGTTCACTAATCTTGGGGTTTTGGTCCGGTTGGGGCTTTCGGGCGTCGGTGAGGTTCCTCCCCTCCTAAAGTCAATTAATTCTCAATATTAGTGATTCTCTCTTGAGGTGTATAGGACAACTAGCATCAGAATGGTGGGCATTGGAACTCGTCGCATTTGCTGCGTCATTCTTTGGGCCTACGACGCTTGTGGCGCAGTCAATTCTGATCAACACCTCGGAGATGGTTTACCAGATCGGATATGCTATTGCTAATGCGACATTGATTCGGTGCGGATTTCTTTGTCTTCCCTCGTTTGATTGGTGGCGCTGAGTTATTCGAGAATAGAATTGGGAACCTTCTAGGCGAAAAGAATGCGCGACGTGCAGAGGTTGTTGCGAAGATGTCGCTTGTCGTGGTTCTTCTTTCATCGTTATTGACAAGGTCAGAAGCTATGTTTGAGGGAAATTGAATACTGAGCGTTAAGATCTGATCGCTATAGCTCTGTGCTACTTGTTTACCGTCACTCTTGGACTCGAATGTTCAGCAATGATGCAGGTCAGTCTCTGTGGCTCCTCTATGATCAAGAGATTTTCTTATACAAGCTTTTAGCCGTCGTTGAGCTCGTAACTTGGCGTACTTAGCCGTGATCGGGACAGCACTATGCTTCATGACCAATTGGAAGGACGAAGTCTCGAAGGTCGACAGGAGGCTTGCTGAAGAAAGGCTCCGCCAGATTGATCATGAGGCCCACACGAGACCATATTGTATTTGAGCGTTTAAGGAACCGACATCAACTATCATCTGACCTCGAAGCAATCGAATCTAGAGCGCCGATGCTCATACGGTCGCATGGCGAATGGTTACCAAAGACATTCCTGGAACTTCAAAACTTCATCGACACCACGGTCACCCATTTCCCTTCAGCGGATCATACCCTTCATGATGTGTTATTGATAACATTTATGATAGCATGTAATTATAATTTGCTGTAACTGTCAACAACTTATTATTCCCATCCTGGAACTGTCATGATAGGTGCCCAGCGACCTCTTCTTGAAGAACGACGTCAGTTTGGTGTACATAGTTATTGTATGACTGTGCATTACCTTTTTACGATAAGCTATGTCTCTCCAGGGCAACATCCTGTTATTCTTGCTGAGCTTCCTAGGTTGTGTGGCGGCTTATGTGGCGCTTGTTTCAAAAAACAATGAGGTAAATACAAGTCTTCCGGTTTAGTACCATGTCGTCTACGTTATCACAAAAGGCGGATACTTCTCTTTTTGACTGTGATTGGACTGTACCGCGGTAATAACTCATTTCGGTTGTAAAGTACAAGACTGTCATCTTAACCAAACGGAGTTATCAGTGATTTACATGCATTGAGACTGATAGTAGTGTGTTTATACTGATCAAGCATCAATTGTATTGTTTCCGTAGAGGGATCGGTCACCGGTCTATGTTCTTTTACAAGAAATCGAATACACCAACCCATGAAAACAGGCTGTACGCCATTTGAGGGTATTTAGGTCGTCAGGTCTTCAGGAATCAGACAGTAAACAACTCAGCGCCAGTCCTGCCATCCTATCCTCTCTTCCATGGATTTCTTGAAGAACATCCTCAAGTCTTCCCAATACCCAATTATCATTGCTCAGTACGAGCGTGACGACTACTCAGTTGACAATCCCGAACAACTTCACTGGGCCGTAGTTGTCCTTGAAAATGTTAAGGAGCAGAAAGGCATGTGCTGGCAAGCCGTAGACCGCCACTTCCGGGATGGTCGAGTCGAGTGGACGATTGCAAACAAGGCTGTCAAGCTTGCGAATACCACCAAATGTCTCGGTGGTGTCTGTATTGGCCACGTAGAAGCAGATAAACTCGACGACATTGGAGAAGTATGCACGCCCTTCACAGTGCAGAGCTACTTGACGAATCCATTCAACCTAGATTATCTTGTCTCATGGCCCAACGGTCAGATTTCACGGCTGGAACTGTCGAAACTGGGTCATGGAGGTCATTTCCCTGCTCAAGAGCAATGGATTTGTTGGGTACAACATACCCGATCGGCAGGATGGCTTGTTCGCTTTGATGAGGGATGCAGGCCAGAAGACTTTAGTGCGTCGTAGTCAGGGCAAGCATGGTGTCAAAATTGTTTCTATCAACGAATAGGCGTCGTTAGGGCAAAGCGTGTAGCTCATAGACTTTGTGTCTTTACCTACGTTTGAGTCAATTTGATTGAAACTGTGACTTGTTCGGTGCTGTGATGAATAAATATGAATAATCGTCATAAAGCTTGTGACGACAGGTATCTAATGCAGTCGAAGCTCACGCTCCCGACGCAAGATACTTCGATGTGATTGGAGCGACTTTGCAGATTGTTTTTTTTGTTTTCTTTTTCAATCCAAACACCAGTGAAGATCCCTCGTTCAAGCTCCTAAGGCATGTAAAAGCGTAAACTTGGTATATGTATTCATAGCTCACGTACTTGTATCCACCTTAACCTTAGAGGCACCTTAACCTTAGAGGTGCATGCTAGAAAGCACCAACCATGTATTTTGAAAGCTCGCAGTCGAGCAACCAATCCTCTTCTTGTTCGCGGCCTAGTATTTCCCATATAGCTTCACTCCAACCAGATTGTTTATCCATTCCTGGACTCCACTTTGCTTTTACGAGCTCCCAGTGTTCCGGGAGCCACCCCGATTCTTCCCAGTCGACGATGGCTGCGACGGTATCGCCACGCATGATGATATTGCGAGGAGTGAGGTCGCCATGCGTGAAAACGATACGATGGTTGCTGCGCATGCGTGCGCGGGTGGGCTCGCTGATTTCACGGTCTACAAACACATCTGCAGCTTCGACCAAGTGATCATTAAAGTCACTCTCCGAGAAGTATGGTCCAAAAGAGTCAGCAGATGATACACGACTATCCCGTATTGCATGCCCATTGAGAGAGCAAATACTGTTCCGCATGACGTGAGGAGGAGGGTGCAGTCGTCTAAGTTCAGAGATAAAATCGCGCAATTGAGCAACAACATGTGAACGTTGCTGAGCATCAAGTTGTGACCATACACCATCAAGTGGCACCCCCTCAATCGCTTCCATCAGCGTATAGGCATATTTGCCATAGGTTGTCGAAGCAGCGACGCGAGGCACAGGAATCGACGTGTTTTCACGGACGTACCGCAGTGTATCAGCCTCAAGTCCAATATCAGAGCGCCCAAGTTTCAGAAGAAGGCCAAAGGGAAACCATTTGACTGAAGAACTCCCGCCGAGAAATTTTTGCTCGTAACGGCTTCGAAGCTCAACATAGAGGTTCAATAACCAGCCCACCATCCTCTCTGTCTCTGTCAATGGTTATTTTCTGATTGAGAGCGGTCCAGCACCCACTTGATTCAAAGAAGATTCAACGTTGCAGACGCAGAAAGTAAGAGCAGGCTGTCAACGCACTTGAAACATGCACCATAAATGCCTCTCTTCTCCTGTTCAGCCTTCTTGCTCTCTCTCTTCTCCCGCCGTTGTTCATCAGTAAGCTTGCGTTCGGCATTCATCTTCTCGTGAGTATGTTTGCGCTGGGCGACTTCACGTCGCACGCGGGCTTCGACTCGTGTTGGATCTTGCACGGCGTCCGATGTAAGAACCTTCATCAAGTTCTTCAAGCCAACTGGAGCGCAATATTAAGAATACATTGAAATTCATGGAACTAATGGACGCACCCTTAGGAGGATCGGGAGGCAAAAGACCCATACGAATACGATCATTCTTGTCTTGGTGTTCTTGAGCACGTCTGAGTCTCCGCATCTTCTTTTGTTCCTATGATTCGAGTTGTGTGAGAACGTGTCGGAAATTCTAGCGATCAGGACCTCACCTTTTTCGTCAACATCAGTGGCTTCAACTCTGTCTGGTTCTTTGCACCGGGGGCAGGGATGGGAATAGGGTGTTGGATGTAGATGGTGATAGGTGAATCGGGAGTCGAGATATTTAATCTGTCCATGCCGAGTTCGAGATCCTCATACTTCTTATTGGGAAGTAGTGCTACATCCCACCACTCTGCCTCAGGTGGAGGAGTCCTCTAAGGAGGCATGGTTCAGTGTAATGGCATATGTAGTGCGAATAAGGAATACATACCTTTATGGTCTTTTCAATCCCCATATCACTATCCAAACCCGCCTTGCGCGCGCTTTCTGCGATACGTTGCTTGAGAGCTTCTAGCTGGTTGTCCTGCCTAACTTGATTTCCCAGTGCAATGTATTTGCCTTTAGGATTGAACTTGAAGCTTCGGCCCATTCTTTCCTTGGGAGCAGCCCCGTCAATCGTATCTTTCGCTGCCGCCACAGCATATGGGTTTAAAGTTTCAGGTACGATGACAGGAGTGGGAGCCGGGGGAGGCGTTGGCGCATTACGAGTGTTGGCCTTAAAAATCAAATGAGTTGCAGAGAGCACAGAAAGAAGATGTGCAAATGACCTTGATGGAAGCAAATTTCGGTTGCATGGGCTTGTATCTGTCCTTCTTGGACTGTGGTTGAGCAGGAGTCGCCTCTAGCAACAGTGGATGCGCAGCCATCTTGAGGCCGGCGCCTTGTTGAGCCTGATCGCTTTGCCGACTTTTATTTCTACTTGGTGGCAGACTCTATTGAAAGGTCTGAGTAAACGCACGAAAATTATGAATGATAAAACACACCATGTACGGGTTATCTTTCACAGTGAGCTTATTCTGAGCTTCAGCAACGCGTCGCTTAGCCTCAGACACTCGACGTGCAAGATCATCCGAGACACCAGGAGTAAGGGCAGGGGAACCAGCTGCAGGAGTCGCTCTGCTCGAAGTAGAACCTGAAGAGGCCACGGATGGTATCGGAGCCGCAGGCTTTGTGGGTATCGGCGCTCTGACTGGGGGCGTCCATCCTAAAGTATTGGTCTTGAAAATAGCCAATTTGGCAGCGACTTCGGCACGTTTTTGCGCAATGAGATCTGCAGAAGTCTGATTAAAGTTATAATGAGTGACTGGAGCCCAAACCTGTGCGGACGAACTTACCATTGCTGATGATGACGAGCCATTGGCGGTAGTCTGGGTGCAAAACAAGGTTATAGAACATGTCAGAACGCAGTTTCAAAGATGAATTCACCTTGTATAGAGGGGAAATATACTCACATCGCTGGAGTTGAAGAAACAAGAATCAGCACGTAACCTTTCAGATATTGTCAGACAACAGAACAGACCTTTTCAATTTCTTGTTGCTAGGAGACCCTCCGTCGTCCTCCAGTGACCTCTTTTTATCGCTCATTGCAGAAGAGAGAGTTGTAGCAAAAGACGGGCTTGGGGTTGAGCACGCTGAGGTGGCCCAAATTGAAGAAGGATGTATTACGTCAGCAATGTTTTCTCTTTCTTCCCTGTCGCGCTTGGTGAGCTCGACAGTAGGCCATGCTTCGACGTCCCACCGTGTCCCCACCGCGCTCGGTCCCTTGAGCTTGTTCACTCGTGGACGCTCTCAGCTTGCTCCCCGCCAGGTCAAAAACGTCAAACGCCACAAGGGCCGTGTACCAATTCCTATCGGAGGTTCGACAAAGGGAACAACATTGGCTTATGGAGACTGGGGCATACGGATAAAGGGAAACGGTGCTCGTTTGAGTGCAAAACAGCTGACGACTGCAGAAGAAGTCATCAAGAAGAAAATAAAGGTCATAAAAGGGTCTAAGGTTTACTTGCGAGTTTTCCCGGATATCCCTGTCTGCGTAAAGGTGCGCCTGCAACTGGCCTAAAAGTTCACATGTTTATCGAATATTCCAGGGCAATGAAACACGTATGGGAAAGGGAAAGGGGTCTTTCGAATTTTGGGCGACTCGGTGAGTCAAAACATACTTCTGTCCAGCCGTCTTTGACGCCCTTCAGAGTCCCAACCGGACGTGTCATCTTCGAGATTGGCGGAACCCCAGTACGTGAGGAACTGGCTCGGGATGGTACGTTGTCTCAACATACAATAGTCCTCTCTATGTTGACCGTTTAATTAGCCCTTCGACAGGCAGCGTCCAAGCTGCCCACAATTATGGAATTTATCGACCGTAATACCCCTCCTCGTTTAGGAAACCTTGTTCTACACCCTCCAAAACCTCCTAAGGCTATCGCTCCCGAATTAGTCGGCGAGGGTAACCTGAGTGAAGTACAACTTCAGCCCACATCACCGTAACCTCTTGTGTAAGCCTGTACGAGACAATAAACTCTTTGATTCCTCGAATGAGAAGTCCTGGTCCAGGTTCATTGCGCAGAGCCCCAGTTCTCGCAATACTTCTCTGTTTCTTGTGGCTGTCGTCGATCCATACAAACAATCTGATCCAATTCACGTAGCACAACCTTCAGACATCAAGAAGAGTATGGCATAAATCAATCATATCAATCATACGGCATAGGCATAGTACAGTCTGGATAATAATTTACCAAATAAACGTCGGTTTGTCCCTTCTTCCTTCTAGTTTTCCATTATGTTGTTCAGGAACTTCGCAACAAGCTCTCCCGCTTCCTTCACTTGTTCCCTGTGGTCCGGGTGCACCTGATGAAGCTGATTATTTAGCTTGTCAGGATGCCACTTGAGGATCTCCGCCTTCATCGCTTTACCCTTAGTGCCACGATAGGCAAAGAACGCCCTCACAGAGTCGAGGTTAATCCCACTGATATCGGAGATCTGGTACAAGACTGGCCAAGGAAACTGGACGAATGTAATGTCCGAAAAGACTTCGGCACCCCGGAGAGCGGCCCACTTGTCGTCGTACATCTTGAAGAAGTCGCTCGGTATAGATGGGGGAGCACGACGTGCTTGTTCTTGCTGTGCCTGCTGACGACGGGCTTCCTCCTCTGCGGCCCGACGACGGGCTTCCTCCTCGGCATGTCGCCTCTGAGCCTCCTCCTGTTCCCGGCGCCTCTGCTCAGCCTCGCGCGCCGCCCGTTCCTCCGCAAGCTTCGCCTGACGGCGAGCGAGTAACTCCTCGGCACGGCGTCTGGCCTCCAGCTCTTGTGCACGCCGTCTCGCTTCCTCCTCCTCTGCACGGCGTCTGGCCTCCTGTTCCCGAGCAAAGCGCTGCTGGCGCTCAAGCTTAGCACGGAGAGCAGCCTCCTGCTGCCTGCGCAGCGCAGCTTGGGTCACAAGTTGCGCGATCTCCTGAATGAGATCTTGTCGGTGTTGGAGGTGGTCGGGGGGAGGACGACCCTGTTCCAGGGCGTTGCGAATCTCTTCACGATACACCTGCTCCCTCGCCTTCTCCACCCTCACGCGCGCCGCTTCTCTCTCCCTCGTCTGCTCTTCGTCATACTCCTTTTTCCTCCTCTCCGCCTCTTTCCTCTCCTTCTCCCTTTTTTCCTCCTCTGGGCTCGGCTTCGCCCGCTGGGCTTGCTGGCGCTTACGTTCAGCCGCCTCCTGGACGGCGTTGCTGCGCCTCTGACGCTTAAAAGTACTGAAGGAAGGAACAGCGTGTGGTGGTTTATGCGCAGATAAGGCGGTATAGTCTGCCTGTGCACGAAGGTTCTCGAGAGATTCAAGCATAGCAGCGACAGGGGCAAATTTTTCCAGATTATCGGTCTGGTTGCGGAGGGATGCGAGCTCACGCAGGAAGATGCGATCCTCAGGGTCGTCAGAATCAATGAGCTGCTGTACGGCTTGACTGTGGAGATCAGCAAGCGGGACAGGCCTGTCTAGCTCCTGGAGACGCTTCTGCCTCGCTTGCTGTGCCTCATAACGGGACCGTTTCTTCTGATAGGCGTTGTATGCACGGTTAGCCTCGAGCTGTCTAAGGTGGATGCTACGATGGAAGCTGCCGTTCGGGCCATAGCAGCGCTTGAGGCGGCGCTGGGGATGAATGGGAGCGCCGTTCTCCCAGAACTCGTCGCGAGCAACATTTTCAGGCCATGTGGGTGGATCGAGAATCATTGACTCGTTTGACTCGTCGAGAGTCGGATTAGTCGTGAACAAGCGAGCCGGCGACAAGTTCGTGAGCCAAACAGGAGAGAAGGCTTTGGCAGCAGAAAGGAGCTTTTTGGGTGTTTGCAAGATCATAGTAACAAGAGTGACAGTG
The DNA here is from genome assembly GCA_017657355.1 of Termitomyces sp. K1Ac. Classification (NCBI taxonomy): domain Eukaryota; kingdom Fungi; phylum Basidiomycota; class Agaricomycetes; order Agaricales; family Lyophyllaceae; genus Termitomyces; species Termitomyces sp. K1Ac. The sequence goes on along the minus strand of JAGGAS010028307.1, from coordinate 6,007 downwards.
GATGACAACGAGTACTTGCAGCGTTTCGGGTGGTCGTGGAGGGACTTGTGAATTGGCAATCAGATTTTATATATTGCTGGCATCAACTTATCCATTGTTATGCCAAGGGTGGCCACATATCACTGTCTCCACTGTCTCTTGAGCAGTCGGGCCAGAATTTCCAAATTGTGAGAACCACTGTTCTAGGTGATCAGATCATAGCCACCCATCAAAACCGATTGATGGCCATTGTTCGAATGCCGTGTGTCAAGTCTTCAGTACTCAGTTGTGGCCACAATACTACTTAATGACTTGAAAAATCATCCATTGTTGTCCATTTCAATTTGACGATATAATTTAGCTTTGTCCCCAACAACCTGACTAACTTTGAGATTGAATGATATTGATTGGTAGTACACTGCAACTCGAAGCTCAATGAATCTCTGGGTGGTATCAGTGAGGGAATGATTCATATTTCTTTGTGTGGGCAAAGTCATGGTCTGGTGCAGTCAAGACACAGCCTTGCTCAGAATGTCAATGAGGGCAGCGTTGCGACAGATTCCAAATCGGAATGTTCGGACTTTCACCACGAGGGTCGGA
>JAGGAS010028306.1:0-16060 GCA_017657355.1 Termitomyces sp. K1Ac | reverse complement strand
ACATTGTATGGTGTTGGAGCCCTTCTGATGTGGCCAGCTGGCCTCAAAGAGAGCTTTGGTGGTTTTTGTGGAGCTACGTTTATTATTGGCAGTGGTTTGGGATCTCTTGAAACTGCTGCCAATCCTTACATGGCTGGTGCGTGGCAAGCTCCCATTCGAATCCATCATATCTCAAGGCTTCCTCAGTGACTGGTCCGCCGCGGTATGCCGAGTTGCGTATCAATCTGGCACAGGCCATACAAGCAATCGGAACAGTCATTGGACCAGTGCTGGGCTCCTATGTATTTTTCAAGGAAACTGGAGATAGTGTTGACGCTCTCAAGAACGTTCAATGGGTATACCTCGCCATAGCTATCTTCGTTTTCTCACTCTCTATTGTGTTCTATTTTGCGGTCATTCCTGAAGTCACCGGTACGAAGTTTGTAAATTTCTAACATAAGTTCCCCTTCTTACGCGTCTATTATAGATGCGGATATGGCACAACAAGCTGAGGTGACGCATGTTGGTGATCAAGAAAGCGACCGTCCATTCTGGACTCAGTATCGCGTCTTCCATGCTGCTTTCGCACAATTTTGTTATTGCGGATCTCAAGGTTCGCCGTACCCTGACATATACCTTGCTTTCATCCTCTCATCTCTCTTTTCAGTCGCCATTGCTGGTTATTTTATTAACTATGTGACTGAAACGCGAGGCCAAACATCATCGGCTCTAGGTGCCAAGTTCCTTGCCATTGCACAAGGTTGCTTTGCTATTGGACGGTTTAGTGGCTCCTGTATGTTGAAAAACCAGGTCAGCAAGGAATCCGCTAATCATCGTTCATTTCACTAGTCTTGATGCGCTTTATCAAAGCGCGCTATGTCTTCCTGCTCTATCTTTCTGGCGTCATCGCTTTCTGCAGTGCCAGTATAACACAGCGAGGTAACATTGGTCTCGCGATGTTGAGCATGACGCTGTTCTTTGAGAGCGTCTGCTTCCCAACTATTGTCGCACTCGGCATTCGTGGAATTGGAAGTCACACCAAGGTATACTTTTAAAAGCCTACATCTTGCCGTGCCTAGACCGCTGACATTACAAAACAGAGGGGTGCCGGTTGGATCGTTGGTGGCGTCGTCGGCGGTGCTTGCGTAAGACTATTTCCAGCCTATATCCTATGATTGACAGCGTCATGCACAGGTGCCACCCATCTTGGCGCGTGTCGCTGATGCACACAACAGCACCGCATTTGCTATGATCATCCCAGTGATCTTTTTCGTCCTCGCCTATACCTATGCTTTATCCGTCAATTTCATTCCAACATATCGCAATGCAGTTGACAAAATCGGTAACACCACTCCTGGAAACATTGATAAAGACGGATCTCTAAAGGAAGGAAGCCTAGACAATGAGAAAGTGTAAGATATATGAAGAAGTAGACTCATGATCCCACTTGTAACGAAGACTTTAACGAACATCATGGGTGTGATTCTCTTTGATGAATATATTACCAAGATTTGCGTAACTCGCGTTTCGAGGAGTTGCCCCGTAGGAGTTACATATCATATACCCGTCAAAGCTCAAGCTTCAAGTCGTGCGGGCCGTGGCAGCGGACCTCGTGTTACGCCTGATTGGTATATAGAAAAGTGGCAATCGTGGGGTTTGATTTCGCAGTATCATAAACAGTATTCAAGATCGGAGATACTTCGCATGCCACAAAAACCGAAGAAAATCGATCAGGCTACTATACAACAACCACATTCAGAGTCTTGCGTCTGGGTTGTCAAAGCTGCGCGCGTTGCATATTCAAAAACCTCGGCGACACCTTCACCCGTCTTGGCTGAACATTCAATGTAATGTCTAGCACCAATTTTCTGCGCGACAGCAATACCCTAAACTATCATTGAGTTTCAAGTTACAGGGATGCAGAGATCAAGATAACGTACCTGTTCTCTGGTGACACAATTCGGGATCCTCCCTCTAAGATCCTTCTTGCACCCAATGAGTAGATATGGTATGTTATGGCAGTGGTATAGGACTTCCGTAATCCACTATGAGCGCCTGTTCAGCTTTTGGACGATATGATTCAAGTGTTTGATGTCGAACCTTTTCTTGAACGTTGTCCAGTGAATCAGGTGTGTCAATCGCAAAGCAGATGAGTATGGCATGCGAGTCCGGATAACTCAGGGGTCGAAGCCGGTCATAATCCTCCTGGCCCGCCGTATCCCACAACGCAAGTTCGATGTGTCGTCCATCAACATGGATGTCTGTGACTGTGTTTTCGAACACTGTCGGGATATGTACCTATTGAATCACATGCCAGAGCCCATGAATATCAAGGATTTTCGTCGCTCTAGAGTGGAAATGGTCTTACGGTGGGAAATTGTCCATGGCAGTAGACGATGGACAACGAGGTCTGAATCACGAACGAGACATCAGAAGGTTTCCAGCCTCGGGCAATCCGCTAAACCGACCTTCCCGCAAGCACCATCGCCTACAATGACTAGTTTACGACGTAGTTCGGCCATGGATGATAGGACGATGTTGACCAGAAACTTATGGGATGTACCGAGGGAACAAGGAAGGTTGGAGGATACTGGAAGTGAGGGTGATTATCGACACCACGTTCTTGATTGTGGGCGCGTTTTAGGTACAAATGCATGTGTGGCGGTTCATACTGCAAGTTTCCGACAGGTGGCATCGGCAGGTTTAAGGTTGGACATAACTAAACACATAAGACAAGCCTGTTACGACAAGTTGGCGCGACGGGTACAATTTTTATACACTCACCACGAACTTGAAAGTGAGTAAGATTCTAGTATGCTCAACTAGAATAGACCATTGCTTTAGATTTTGCGCGTACGGAATGGAAAACCTTGTATATACGAGGGATATGAGAGGATGTGAGGTATCCCATGTAAGCTGGCAGCGGAAGAAATAATGCGTTCCTGGGCGACGGCGAAGTTCGAGCTCCGACATTGGCGGCTGCCTTCAAGTGAGCTCTTGCGAGAGACGACTAATCTCAGATCTCCTAGTAAATATACTTATTTCAAGTGTGATTAGCCAAATAGTGGGTTCCTTGCGAATTCAACATGCTGTTAGACATATGTGCTTAAGTACTTGTAACATCCGTGAACGCGTGAACCTTTTGTTGTGATTAACTAACGGACAAATCTGAACGAGTCCGTGTACATGTACCATGACTGTACCAACTCTGTCCAAAGGCAAAAATTGACAGCAACCGACAAATTCCTGAAAAAAAATAAAAGTGAGTAAAGTAAACCTTTGCGAATAGAATCTTGTCCCGACGTTGATTCTACTTGAGATCAACGGGACTTCATTGGAGCGGATGTGAGTCCATCCGAGTCCATCGAACGATATCATATGCCTGACTCGCCTGGATGCACTGTAACGATATCGACTCGTCACAACGATGTTCTCTTTCATACCCCATCATACAGTATACTTCTTCCCGCGCGTCGTCACCCTTCCTCAATATCGGTCTAGACATCTGCAAGAATAAGTGTATCGATCTTTCTACAATCCTCTCGAATACGGCTGACCTTACTTCCGTTCAACAAGTTCCTACATTACTCACCAGACATTTTACTTTGAGCCATCGCAACGGTCCGTGTTGGTTTGTTTCGAACTTGGAGAACTTGAAACAGCGAGGTGATTTTAAGCACTATCAGTACTCAGCGCCTACTCTGGACCTCTTTCCTCGCACGCAATTACTATTGCTCCTCATTTCGCCTCTTGACACCTCCATCCGCCACTTCATAGAGGGCCCTCGCGGACTTTGTGTTTACCTGTCTTCCATCACTTGACTATCTTGAATATGGTGCAAATGCTTTTGCTAAGGACTTTATTGAGAGCCGCGTTATCAGCCTTAAATAGAGGATACAAGGATCCAATAGCCTCCACAAGGCAAGCTTACGTTCCAAGACCAACCTTGGTACTGCAGACTTCGGCCCAAGTTCCACGAGTAATAAGTATCCCTAGCCGGGTTTCTTTTGATCTCCTCACGCTCATCTAGTGCTCCTAGTGCTTTCGAGGAGCATGAACATACTACAGGCATTTGGTCTAGTAAGGAAATGGTCTTATCGGGGACAAAGCTGTATACTGGTTACCACAACCAAGGTTCGAGAGTCTTTGTCAAGACAACCTTCTGTGTCCGTCCGCCGAGATTCGAATCGCTTCAAATTATGGATACATCAGAACAGATTCTTTTCACTCTTCTAAAATCTTCGAGCTGCGGATGGATGAAATATGGGTCATCGATGGAGCCGAAGCGATCTCATATTGACTTTAGGTAAAGAAGGTGATGAACATGGATGATCGTAAACGCTGTTTCAATTTCTCCAGACAAGAAATAATGATACTATGTCAAAAGTGGTTAGTCGGACTGACCGGAGTTCCCATACCGAATTGCCATTATAGCTGCTCTGAAGGTAGTGAAGTTCATGCAGGATATGGTACTTAGGAAGGGATATTGTCACCGCTGCGGTCCGCCAGGCGACAGTCGAGGTGCATACCGAAGAAAATCCAAGAGACCAAAATTCCGGAATTGGGTACTATAAAAGAAGTGCGATGCACATGTGCTTGATTGGTCCTTATATAGTCCAAGGCACTACTACCACACAACTTCGGACATTCGGTCCTCCGGCAGGTATGCCGGCGGGCTTCGAAGATGGGTGAATCCAAGTTCTTCTTTCCGTACCTAACGACCCCAAAATACCTGGAGACTTAAAATTCTCGGATCATTGTCTATGGCAGAAAGTCAAGATATAAAGACTCACGCTCGCCCGATGTTAGGCCTCGAAGCACGCCTGGGTACTTTTCGTAAAGCTTGCTTGCTTGCAAATTCAACAGTACTTATCATCCGGGGCGACTCTACTCAGACCTCGTTTGGGATTTCCTAGTCTTCAATCTGTAATCGTTCTCTAGGGAGTGAGTCACTTGTCCAGCATAGTGTCACCTCATTCATATGTAAGTATTCAGAAAGATGAACGAGACTTTCCAGGCAGGAAGATGGGTTCCATTGGACGTCGTCGAACTGATAATAAACGAACTCTGTGACGATATCGTCTCGCTGAAGCAATGCTCTCTTTCATGTTATACTATGCTACTTCCATCTCGTCGTCACCTCTTTTCCAAGATCTGCTTGACATCGACAAGGAGATGTATTGATCTTGCCTCCCACTTCTCACATATGCCCAAGCTAGCTTCAAATGTGCGACATCTCATTGTCATAGCCTCAGAGAGTGTCGTTGAGGAGACTGTGTTGGGTGAAGAAGCAGCTTTCTCTCTTGTTTTGACCATGATCTCTCCTTATGTTCGCACCTTCGAATTCATCACGGAGTCTCTTGGCGACCTCTCATTCATTCACATATCTAAGCCTATGCAAATCTCGCTGCTGCGCTTCTTTCAATCCCCGAACCTGACACAAATTTCGACATGGGGCCTACATGATGTTCCATTATCCAACCTTGCACAATGCACTCAAATCCAGGCCATCGGAATTTACTCACACCGATCCTCCCTACACAAAGCCACCTGGTATTCTTCACCTACTACGACAAAACAACTCTGTGACTTCAGAGTCCTGGCTATCGATTGTAGGCCTTGTGCCGAATTCATTGCCAAGAATTATGATCTCTCCTCACTTCACACCCTGACAACTGAGCTATCCGTCCCATTGAGCACATTGACTGAGCTTGTGTTTGCTTCCAGTTCATCGCTCGAGCTGCTCACTTCTCGCGTTTCTGCATTTGGTACGTCAAAAGTTTGTTTTTTCTTCTCGGAAGTCGATTTGCTGAGTTAGTTAAAGGCCAAGGGACAACAATAAACTCGAGGGAAATTTACACTCCAAAGCTCAGAAAATGCAGACTATATTTTGCTTTGACTTGGGAAGATAATTGGATAGGATTCCGTACATTCCTCTTCTGGCTTTTGGGAGATACTAGTCCCGATAGTGCGCCTTCTTCTCTCAGCGTTCTGGACATAACTTTGGATATCTGGTCTTCGAAGGTGTTCCCAACGATTGCATCGAGTACCTTGTGGAATGATCTCGATATGATCATTACGCAACCGAGGTACTCGAGACTCCTGAGCATCAGGATCGCCTGTCACATTCTTCCACATCTCTTGGTGACGGGTCAAGTTGGCCCGAACGAGATAGATGATCTCTATAAGGAAATATTGGAACGGATCCCCCTTCTTCGTGCTTCCAAGATATTCGAGTTGTATTCAGAAGGCAAGCTGGTCTTCAATGGAGCAGATGGGAGTTCATTTCATTGCAGGTAATTTTGTAGTGGCTTTTGTTTTACATCCGTTATTCTTTCCACAAGATGGTTGGTAAGGACATCTTCTTGCCGGACTTCCTATTTAGCTACTTTAGACGATGTACGGGTTTCCAATCATACCCTTGGAAGACCCTTGATAATTTCTTCCATCTTCATGACATTTCCAAAACACCCAATGAATCAATTAGAGGCGCACAAACGGGGGAACCAAGCCGTCAAACCATAATGCTTGCCGTATCTTTCGGCACTCTCGTATTGTGCAACGACGATTTGGATCCGTATATGTATAGCGGAGTCGAGGGTAATGCTGGTAGTCATTGCAAATTGCGGCCATTACCCTGTCGAGACCCTGGTCTTTGTCTCCCGAAATGTAAGGTTCTTATCGAGTGCTGACCGAGCCCAAAAGTAAGGCTTGGAGATCAAGATAGCGGTGATTTCTTCGATTGACTCTGGAAGTGGGCATTGAACAAATATGTCTCGAATGCTGCGAAGGTCAATGTTTCTGGTACACAGAGAAAGAAAGCATAGTGATCGAAGTGAGCTTAAGTCAGGTAAGGAGGATGCTGGGAGAGTCACAGTGGTGATATTCAGTCTGCAGTCCATCGATTGCAGGTGAAACCAGCCTGAAATTGAAAGTTCACGAAGGCGACAAAGATTGATAGAACATGAAGGATCCTCAAGATACTTCACAACTCTCATTAGTTGATTTCCCTGACACTCCAGACGATCCAAAGATTTGACGGGGAATGAAGGTGAAAGTACAGAGTCTGGATCATTGACTAATGGTCGGTGATTGCAGGAGTTGTCATGTATGCAAACAAATGACAGTCTCTGTAATGCGGGAGAGGCAATATTAAGGATCGCAAGCAGGAAGGTACATGCTATCACGCCTTGTATTTCGACACACCGTAGTGATGGAGATCCGATAACTTTATACATGGCGATTTTAATTTCGGAAGAGAGGGATGTCCAGGTGGCACTGGGATCGCGGCGTAATGCAATGAACGTAAATACTTGCAACACGGAGGCTGCGGCCAGCACAAGAAGAAGTTTCGGAAAAGTTTTTTCCGTGCTGACCCACTGGCAGCCCGTGGCGTTGACATGGGGTTCGCGAACGTAGGATGCAAGATGCGGGTGTTTCTGCAGCACTTGGAAAAGCTTCCAATGCCGATCTTTACGCCAGCTCTCGTTTGGACTGCTGTAAAATAAAGATTTTGGCTAGGTGCAAGAAAAGAGCTGGATACCGTCGAGCAACGCAAGAGGCTCTTAATGTCGTCATGAAGTTCATCGATTATGAGATTAATGACGTCTTGCGGAACTTGAGAGGACATTTTCAACTTGGTAAGTAGTATAATACTAGTCAGATGAAGAGGTTAGAACTGCGAATATTTACATAGAAGGGATCAAGTTTTCGGTTGGTTTTCGGTTCAGGATTTTTCTACGGCTACAAGTAGTGGTCGCACATATGTAGTCATATTCCTCAAACATATGCAAGGGATAGATTATGTAGCTAAGAATATCTATTAATTCTATATCCGGTATGGTGTAACGGCTAACATTGCCGCCTTTCATTCCATATGAGATCGCGGCAGCTCGGGGTTCGATTCCCCGTACCGGAAATTTTTGGTCATGCTCGACTCAATTGAATCCATCCCTGACAGAATCCGATTTTGTATTCGCATCGTCTTTACCAAGCGATAATAGGTAGCCTATGTTGTATATTGTGTCTATAGCCTCGCTCAAAGCGCCACCCAGCCCCTCTACGGTAAAGTGGTCTATTGACGTTCCTGAATGGGACCTCCCCAGCAATCTACGTAGTGGAAATAAACATGTATTGATCACAGACATCACCATTTTACTGATCTACATCACCTTTAGCACTACCACCACCCCACGCACTCCGTCTGTGTAGAAATTCTGGAACCATTCAGAGAAGTTCCATAGTACGAGATTTTGATCAGACACACATACTACTTCTCCGACCAACCTCGAGCTCAGACAGCATCAATCCCTCCACCCTGCAATAAATGACTAAATGAGTTAACCCTCGCGCGAATCCAGTGTGACGTGTTTGTCGTACATGGTATCCATTACAGAGGACTAGATACTAGAAATGCTGTCTCGCATCGATATCTATCGAACACTCGGGAGGTCAGGAGGAAGTGTGGTGGTACGTTCATTGTCTCCTTCCTTCAGTGCCATACTCATCCTATGAAGACATTTGTAACGGCCGAGTGTTTTTCTGCAGCTCGAACTGTCAAAAGGATGGCTGGAAGGAAGCACAAGCGAATGCACAATTGCTCGAAGAAACTTAGGCTTGATATCGTACATGTCCAATGACAACGATTAACTAAACGAGATACATTACAATATTAGCGAAGGCAACCTCTAAAAAGAACGCAATGAGATCTGTGGTTTTGCAGCGCTCGGTACTGCTGTTGATGTACCGCCCCCAACGGCCCGACGAAGGGACTGTTCCAGCAATTCGCGAGTGTTGACGTCCAACTTGGCTGCAGCATCTTTGAAGGCTGCGGGTGACGAGGTCGCGTATTGTAGTAGCTGAGAAACCGTCTGTGAGACTATGGGTGTCGTGAAAACCTGAGAAGTAGATAGCAACAATGCAATCGTGGGTAATAAGACGCCCAGCAGGCGAACACCTAGAGATTGCTTCAAGACTCAGCACAAGATCAATGATTATTACACTCACGATGTACTTCAGGGGTTGATGTAAAGAATGCCGAAAACGCCTTCCATACTTCGCCGACGGCTGTTATCTGAGCTTCTGAGATTGTATCATCGTGTACCAGGGGGGCCATCTTCGCCACGTATTCAATCAATCCAGGGACCAGGAGACGGACACAATGATGAAGCATGAGATTTCCTGCACTAGAAGCCACGACAAGTGTTTTTGCACAGTGAGCTGCAGTGAGCGATAGCTGAGTAGATACAAGTTAGCTGGATCATTAGTGAGACGACAAGGATGGTTACCTCGCTTGAGTCCAAAAGTTTCTGTGAAATCAAGAAGCAACAATGTTCTATGACTGGTTGAGACACTTTAACCGATGAGGGTATCACTGTGAGGATGAGGCCCGCAGCCAACATATTATTCTTGATCTTCTTGACGGAGATCAACCCATTACGGCCACTCCAGAAAACAGATTAGCAACCCAACAACGTTCTGAAAGCAGAAACAAACCTCATAGCGTCGATATTCAAGAGGCACGAGGAGAGCAATCCGTGAACTAAGCGCTCAAAGGCTTCCTGATCACGAGGGCTAGAGACTAGTGGAAGATCCACCAGTATCATCTTTAGAGCCGGAAGCGTCGGACCAACAAGGTCGATTTCGGAAGATTCGTCCTTCAACAATTCTAGTAGCAATTCTCAAATCAGGACCGAGAAACAAAGTAGACAGATTGACGTACCACCGTACAGAAGAATCCCCACTGCTCTTATATCCTCTCTCTGTGAAGAATTTGTCGAAGAAGCGACTGCGTAGATAGCCGAGAACGCAGTGGTGATCATTTTGATTCGGTCGGATGGTTCACCTTCTGTATAGGAGGGTTAGTGAGTTCCCGACAAGACATCATGGATACTAACGTATGACCTGACCACGCGAAGCGGATGTAGAGTGTTGTAGAATATATGAACAGATCCTAAGACAATGGGCTTTGGGTGAAGTAAGAGAAAGTTCGTCCCCAGAACTGGGGTTAATCAATGACAAAGCCTTGTCTATCATAACGGGTGCACATACCTAGACTGGTGCTTTTGAGACGATGCAAATGAAGAGAGCACCTCTAAAAGGTGCACCTGGACCTTTGCAGGCTCCGTCATCGCTATCCGGTAACATAGGCTGACAAATTCGTCGAAAATTGTAGGCTCTTTGAGGGAATTGCCAGAGTATTCAGGCCGTACTAGGCACTTCAGGGCTTGCAGAGCCGACACCACGAGTGATTGGCGGGCTGACGAAGTAGAGGCTGAATCAGCGGAAGAAGTGACAAGCGCCTCGTACACGAGGCCGAAGATGATATAGAAGAAAGCTGTGGGTTCTTCACGTCTCTCGACTTTAGCTGGCTGAGATTCAGAAGTGGTTTCTTGACCATCCATGGCAGCCAGTATGTACGGATCATGGCTATCCATCGATGTTGCGACAGCCTGCAGAATGACAAACCAGGACTTTGTGTAATACTTGGGCAGCAGGATCAGAAAACTATTCAGCCACGTACTCCTGGACATACCGGTAGAAGGACTTCTTTCCCAAGACTTGAATACGAGGAATCCAGAGCCACTGTCGACGTATCGTTTAAAAATTCGGAATCAATCCTAATACTCGCATAGTCACGTAGGGCGGCTATCCATAGGGAGGCAAGAGTCCCTCGATGTGGCTTCACGACATTCTCCAGATATTTCTGGTGAGGAGTTGCCACCTGAAGTTGAGCCCACGCTGACAGATTCGAGATCCTTAACATGGCCGATGCATTGGGACTCAACTCTCCTGTCTCTCCGACAGATACCATTCTCGAATCTGTTGGCGCGTCTCAGGAGTTGATGCAAAAATGAGAACGGAAGCAGACCTTTCGATTGTTCAAGCGCAGTAGTCAGCAATTTGAGGATACGACCCATTCTACTGGCGTCCGTCACTACACCACATCCGACGAAAACAGCGCAAGCGTGAATCGCCGAAGCTAAAATCTCAGGAGTGGAGTCGGAGGAGAAAGCTGGCGTGAGAGCGGCTGTAATGGGCGCTTGATGCTGCTCTAGGAGTAGGGCATCAGGATATGCGGGGTCTGGAACTTTGGCAAAACCCTGAATGCTGGTTTAACTACTGAAGCTAGGGCACTTATGATCAAGGACATCACCTCAATAACGTCTCGGAGGACAACGAGCCCTTCCAACCGAATTTCCGTCACATAGGCTGCTGATGCAGTGAACGCCATCTTGATGAGATCTGGTACCCGAGACACGAGAAGGCCTTTCGTGGGCAGACCAAGGGTCCGAGCATAGGCAGCGTCAAGCTGTTCTCGTCGACCGCTCCTTGCCACAATCGTGCAGATATGGTGAAGGCATTGGAGTGCAAACAACTGTGTTCTCCAACGAGATGTTGGGTGTGATCCACTCGCTCCTTCCTGCGCCATCCCCAAATTCAAGGATTCCCCTTCGTCATCCCGAGGACCTTGTCGGCGAGCAGCATCGACGACTTGTTGTGAAGCGGTTGTCCGAGACATGATCCGTTGGCAAAGATCGATCCATGCAGATGGATTGTGTACCACCGTCTGCTCTAGCCAGCTTGAGATGACATTCCGAACCCCTTGGACAGAGGAATCGTCGTCCAGCATGCCAAACAAATCTTCGACGAGCCGGTCTCCTCCCAATTTCGACATGGCTAGAGCATCTTTCTGAACAAGCTGGTATAACGCATTGATTGATGCAATCTTGAGAGGCCGGCGTGTGGAGGAAATGTGAGTCCTGAACTGCGTTACCAAATCCGGGATATTGACATATTCAGGAGCAAACATGAGGAAGTGCTGAATGCACTTAATAGCTTCAACACAAATGCCTTCATCGTCCTCGACAGAAAATTCGTGGACTAGGTTGAGAATCAGTGTTCGCGTTCGCGTGGATTCTTGCATGTCGGGCCCAAGAACGGAGATAACTGCATCGATGATTTGGCAAACGACTGGGTATGCAGGATGATCACCACTAAGATTTGCGTTCGGAAGGGTACCACCTTCCCGTTCATGGGACTCCATAAGATATATCTTCAGGAGCATACCCAAAGTGCTTGACACAAATGGAGCATATGCCAAACTTGCAGCATTGATCACCTGGGCAAGTGCACTCAAGGCCCAAAAGTGTACCACAGGATGCGGGTCATTGCTGAGCGACATCAAGAGATTGACAGTCGTCTTGAGTAGAGGTCCGGCCGCCAGGCCACCGACATGGCTGTAGATTGCACCAAAGGCCAACGCGCAACCAGCGCGACCGTAGGGATCACGATTGCTTACGACCTGATCAACCAAGTCTTTGATTTGGCCTGTGAGGAAATTGGTGCCAGAGAGACTGGCCAGGCGACCTATCGATTCGCTACTAGCTGTACGAAGAGCAATATCGCCATCAACCAAAGCTTCATGGAGGAACGGAGAAAGAAGCGATGTGATCTGTGTGCTTCCGAAGGTCTCCCGTGCTTGCCGGAAGTGGGATGTAGTGGCATGCCGCAGAGCAAGTAAGAGACCAATCGTAGCATTGATATACACTGCTGCTTTCCTGCCAGAGTTTTTCTCGAGTTTGGGAGATTTGATTGACTCGAGAAGCTGAGTGACGATACGAGTGGCAGATGTGAGGTCTTGAAGAGGGAGTAACTGAGCGAAAAGCTCAATCGCAGTATCCACGACCGATGTAGCAGGCGGAGGGGGTTCCAATAGATTATACTCAGAGTTAGCAGCCTTGGCTTGACAAAGTGAGAGTGGGTCATGTTCACAAGCTCCAAGGATAGGCTTTCGGAGCTGTACCAGGAGTTTAGTAGTGCTTGCCGGTACAGTTAGAAATAACTTACCAATGCATCAATTGACACTTCAACAGTATCACGATTGAGGTAATCATGCCCACCTTGGGAAGGATCATCCCCGACAGCACTGTTTCCAGCATTCAAAATACCATGCGATGTTACACCATAGGCATATCCATCGACGGTTTGCCAGACCGACGTGAAGGTGCCCGACGAGGATGCAATAGCGGCTTGTACCGATGACCCAGCATATCCATCGGGGCTAGCAAACAGAGAGACGACCGATTGAAGTAGAGTGACCTGAGTCGATTCCGCGAGGCTTGAAAATCCAAGAGCCGTAAAGCACTGGTACACACGTCGTCGAAGAAGCGCCTCGCTCGATCGAAGATTGAGGCCCTTCGTGGCCTCGGGTGATTGCTGGGCGTCGACCGTATCCTCGATATGTTGGCTTATGAAGTTGTTTGCAAAGGAAAGTACATTGCTCAACAAGGAAGCGATTCTCCTACCAACGTCGAGTGTGACTAAAGTCGATGAGTTGTGCTGCAGGAAACAAAGGATAGCGCCCAGTGCGCTCTCCCTGACATTAAGGAGGAACATCCACTCGGCTATCGATCTAGTGGTGTTGGTGTCCTTGCTTGTCGGTTTGGGTAGCGCGTTTCGCCAAAGTACCAACAATTGCGGGAGATGAGGCCGGACGAAGTTCGGACCGAGTGCCATCAACGATGCAATGGAGGTCCACGCAACCTCAACCTCGACTCCAGCAACTTTGAGATCGTGTTCACCAGCCCTTTTGAGAAGTGAGATCGCCATGTCAAGGACTTTGGCGCTAACATCGTACGAAACATAGAGGGGTCGTTCGGGGATGATTGATACGAGGGCAGCAAGGCCACATGCGTGACCGAGTGCGCGTAGGTTAATATCGGATGGGGCTGCGGGCGAAACAATAGAGGTGAGATCGCGTTGCAGCATCTCAGTGACGGTGAGGATGGTTTTAGGAAGGCGGAGCGGAGTAGAATAGCAGAAGCAGCGGAGAGCCCATGCTGCATTTATCCGTGTTGTGTGGCTTGGATGGGCAAGCAGAGTGACCAAGGGATCAGCAAGAGCATCCTGATTGATTAGCCATAAGCTTAATCATCTATAGAAAGAAGACGATTTCCTTACTTGAACGGGAGGCGGAGCGTTGCCTAGCTGCTGGACTAAGCCTGCTACCTCTCGAAGGACAATTACGAGGACCTTCGAGTTAGGCGCAGTTTGTCCGGGCATCATAGCGGGCCAGCGCTTCAGATACGCATTGGCAAGTTCCTGGATAGCACTGATCTGGCCTTGCTCGCTCAACATACGAACACCAATGAGGTCTCTTAGCAGAATCCCCACTAATGATCGTACGTGCAATGTTTCGTAACGAGTAGTGTTGTTCCTAGGGCTGTTGACAATCTCCGTCATGAGATGCGATACGATAAGAGCAAAGCTCGACTCCACGAAAGCAGAGCCTAGGCGTGTTAGCAGCGCCGCGTAAAAATCAAAGATCCCATTCCGAGTCTTACGCGAAACGTTAGACTTATTGAAATAGTTTGAGAGGTGTGTAAGCATTTCAGTGGGTGTTAGCATGGGTTTCTTGACTTCGGCTGCAGCACTAACGGCACTGGATAATCCAGCATCCGTATCGTTTTCATCTTTCTTGACCTTTTGGGGTGTGTCTGGTACAGGCACTGCGCGTTCAATTTGAGTGGACGCAAGCATATGACCAACGAGCTGAGCTAGCGAATGTCGCGTCGCTTGATCAGCATTGTCCAAACTCTTGACACAAAGGTTCAAAATGGTCTCAACGTCACCTGTAGATGGGTGACTGGCATCTGGTCCGGAGTAAATGGCAATTATAACCTGCATACGAATGAATTACTGTTTAAGCGGAAACGTTTCACTTACATGCGCAGCTTCACGTTGGACAGGAAGAGATTTGTCGGTAAGACAGTTCCTCATCTGTTTCAAGATATCCTTGAGAGCTGATTCCGTCACAGCCCGCTTCGCAGTCGCTAGAGACTTCCGTAAAGCAGCCAATGCATTGAATCGAAGGAGTGACGACTTGGACGGAAAAGTTCAACAAAAACACAAGGCTTCCAATAAAAACACACCTGGGAATTCTTGACTGTTCTCAGTACGACTAAGTAAATCTCGGCCATGAATGACATGTACTATGTCTTTCCGTATGAGCGATGGGATCTTTACTAAGCCGTAGGGGGCTCACCTGTGAACCAAAGGCAGCCATTATATCACCGATGCATGAAAAAGCGGCGCTGCGAAAGTTGAATGAAATTCAGATTGAAGGCTTTAAACATACATCTTTGTTGTTTCCTTATCCAAAGCTGTCTTAAAATCACCAACTATTTTCAGGAATGCCTGAAGGGTATCGAATAACGTCCTCGTTTCTCCGCGAGTATATAAGGCGACCAGACATCGACCGGCGATGTTCCTCAGTGCACGCCCAG
This sequence comes from Termitomyces sp. K1Ac, assembly GCA_017657355.1. Taxonomy (NCBI): domain Eukaryota; kingdom Fungi; phylum Basidiomycota; class Agaricomycetes; order Agaricales; family Lyophyllaceae; genus Termitomyces; species Termitomyces sp. K1Ac. Next base: position 794 of record JAGGAS010028306.1, on the reverse strand, counting down.
GGGATAGATACGGCTCTGGCGCCGTGATAATCTTCACCAAAGTGCTCTCTACTTTCGTCTGTACCGTTTTCAAATGTTGCTGATCCGCCGTATCAGTTCCTGGATGGAGGAGACATACTAGCAACGACTCACAGGTGTAACTTCAACCAACTTTTTCTCTGTCGAGGAAAGCCATTGAAACACGTAGACCTCTCCATTATCTCCTGAAATCTCGGACTATGACACGCTCGACGATTGCCAGATCGGTAGAAACAGCTATCATACCTCTTCGATGTCCTCAATCAATACCGACTCGGTCGTCATGTACGCGTATCACCCGTCACAAGCTCTGAACTTTCGAGATTCCGAGGTAGTTGACGAGAACCCTTGCAGCCGTCCACGTAAATTGAAAGAATCTTGGAACTTGGAACTTGAAACCTGGTACAATGGACCTAGTAGGGGCGAAGGGAATGGACGAATCACATGACTCCACATGACTCGAGATTGGGATCACGCCCCCCGACGCGAAACTTGAAGCTTGAAACTTTGAAGGTGCGACAAACCAGCTAGTAGCGGTACTTACAGCAAAATTCATAACGATAGGCCCCTTCGACTTGGGCTTGTTTAGTTATTTGGCTGATCATACCGCTTCTGCCGTGCTTGCCGGGAGGCAACTAAGGATGTATACATTCATAAGTCCTACAGAGAACCGTTCAAACGTGGTTCATTCATTGTTTTTTCATCACGAAACAACGTTTAGATCAGTATAGATCAGCCAAACAACTAAACAAGCCAAACTCGAAGGGGCCTATTGT
>JAGGAS010028305.1:0-12034 GCA_017657355.1 Termitomyces sp. K1Ac | reverse complement strand
CTGCCGGGTGGACGTTGGGCGCCGCAATTGATGTTTTGTCACCTCAGCCCAGCATGTACTCCTGTCTGCGTAGCTCAGCCTTCCGTATTTCTTCACCCAACATGTTCTGTATTTGGGTATAGGACGAACGCCAACTCACAAAGGCCTTCAAGGCCTATTATCGACTGTGGAAATAATGGGCCTCAATGGGTCCATGAGATGCTGCTAAGTTGAGATTTCGGTTACGCCGTGCTCGCAACGGCCCATAGCCGCACGTACTTAGTTGTTGGAAACCCAGATTGCATCCAGGCGCTCCCTGGTTACGTCCACTGTTTACGAGTCCACCCATATCCTAAACTACATCATTGCAATCTCAAGCTCGTTGGTGTGTTACAACGATCCGGGAGTCGGTAAATGCATTGATATCAAACCTTCCATATCCCGATGCACCGCTACGTGTACCCAAGGGCCAAAATCAGTGCTCCGTCATTGTTTCCATGGCAAAATTACAACATACCCCAGTCCATGCCCGTCGACAGTCAGCTCGGAGTGAACGGTCGCACCATTCACATTGATAAAACCTATTGGAGACGATTTGGAGTCATAAAAGCCAGGGAGGTCAAGGTGGTGATACTACGTACCAGCTCGCACTCTTGCAGAGATGAGCTGTGCTACATAGAGGTCATTTGTCCATACGGCGGCAGTCAAGGTATAATCTGATGCATTGGCGAGCTGAATAGCCTCATCGACGGTATTCACTACCACGAAAACTAGGACTAAAATAGAAAAAGGGCATCTGGATCAGCTGTCTACATATACTCAACAGAAGTAGATCATCGAACCTGGGCCAAAGGATTCTTTCTCCCATAGGTCAATGTCTTTGCCTGTTTCGCTTCCCTTGAATGGGAGTTTTACCAAGTGAGGTTGAACTGTGGCGCGTTCCCTCGTTAAATCTCCTAGCAGGAGTTCTGCACCGCCGTTCACGGCGTCTTGAACCAGTTTGAGAACTCTTTCGGCGGAAGCCTCGTCAATCAAGGGGCCAATTTTCCCTACAAAACTCTGGCAGACGGCCTGCACAGCAGCAATCAGAGCAGGTGCAATTCCTGCCTGTACGATAACGCGTTCCGCCGACATGCAGATTTGCCCTGCATTCAACAATGCACTAATGGCTATACTTTCCGCGGCAGCCGGAACAGCAGCATCGTCCAACACCTGTCTTATCTTGAGGACATGGTGATATGACATTGTGATTAACTCTTACAATGACTGGCGCCTTGCCACCGAGCTCGAGGATGCAGGGTTTCAAATACTGTGCGGCTTCTCTGGCAATGATGCGGCCGACCTCCTTGCTTCCTGTAAACTGACCAAAGAGCATATGAGGTCTGCGCGAGATATGCCACAGAGATACGCACTGTGATCTTGCGTACCGCAGGATACGAGATGAGTTCTGCCGTACGGACCGCGGCGTCTTCGCGAGAGTAAGAAATCATATTCAGTACGCCTGAGGGGAGTCCTGCCTCGCGAAAGAGCTCGTAAACAATAGAATGACTTCGAGGGCTGCGCTCCGATGACTTGAACACGACGGTATTGCCACAGAGGATTGGAATCATTACTCCTCTCAGTCCAAGGCCGAGGGGTGCATTCCACGGTACGATAGATAATCTTTGCAGACAAAGACAGTTAACGAAACGTATCACGAAAGCCAGGGATATACGTACATTACACCGATGGGCTTTCGAAGAATCTCTACCTTCCCGCCGGGAGTGACGGAGGGTAGAACTTGTCCTTTTAAGTCGGCAACCAACTCGGCAACCTGGCGAAGTGTGTTACTAGCCACGCCCCAAACCAGTGCGGGCCACGGATCCGATGTCGCGGTTTCCTCCTGACTGGCCTGTAAGACCATGTTCTTATACTTGTCAGTTTCTATGAGTTCGGCAGCCTTGAGGAATATGATGCGGCGTTCAGCAATGGTCGAATTCTGCCACGTTTCGAATGCAGTTGCTGCGGTCTCAACAGCAGCCTTACAGTCCTCCGCTGTTGCGTTGATAGATTGGCCGACTACGATGCCAGAATCAGGGTTGATAACATTGTAGGTAGCACCATTGGATTTGGGATTCCCATTGATGAAAAGTGGAGTGAGATGCGCCATGGGAGAATTCGTTCGATGAAAATCTCTTGCTGAGTCTTGAAGTACAGATGTATATCCAATTTTCGAAATTCCTTATGTATATTTGAACCAATACCCGAAAATTCCCCTGATCATCTAGGAACGCCGTTTCAGTGGGTACATATGTACTTACATGTGTCTTCATAGTAAACTCAGAAAAATCAGCGGTCACCATCGGGGCTCCACGACAGCGGACGCCCACATCAAAATCGGTTATCTGAGATGAGACCCCGCTCCATACCTAGGCATTGGGTCTCGGTGCTCCAGTGAAAGACTACATGTGAGCTGTCAGAGTTCGTGTGTCAGAATTAGTGCTGCGGGTAGAGCAGAAGCCCGGAAGACCTACAAACTGGCGAGTAATGACAAAAACCTAGATATGTGCGTGATTGTATAATGGTGGCTACATAAGATGATATGGCCACATGAACAATAGCACTGGATTGTAAAGGTGTTCTCTACCTAATCATGTTTTTCGTGTTTGTACTTGGCGACTTTGGCCACTGGCGTGCTTTAGAATCAGCGTGATGTCCCGCTTCCGAGACGTCGACACGTTTTGTCAATTTGAAGCAACTTATATAACATTTAACATGATATGCAACCAGAGTCGAAACAAGGAACATCGGTTACTACATCGAGGACGAACTTATTTTGCTGCGTCTTCTTTGATAATATCCGCAGCCTTAAGAATTATTAATAAGCGGGTATCTTCAGGAGGTAGAACACAAACCCTTTCTGAAACAGCATAAAGAGTGCCTTGAAGATGGGCAGAGATGTGGACGGGAATGATAGAAGCATCGACCTCATTGTAAGTGACGATCAGTCTTGTCTCTCGTTCAAACAGAAAAGCACCTACCACACGCAGGTTGTTAGTCCCATACACCTTCAATCGAGGATCAACAACCCCTCGGTCTTCCCGAGGTAACATGCTTGACGTGCCAATGGGATGGAAAGTACTTTCGAGGGTCTGTTTGATATACTCCACAATCTCGTCATCAGTCTCTACCTCAACTCCAGGATTAACTTCGCCCGCAATGTGATGCTTGAGAGGCGCATTGTCGTAAATCTTCCTAGCAATCTTGTATGCCTCCACAAGAATCTTGATATCCACTTGACTATCCAGATAATTGGGGTCGATCTTGGGTGCTACATTTGGGTCAGCGGAAATGATGTGTGCCGATCCACGGCTGAAGGGATGAAGAAGAATCATGGTAGTTGTCATATAATCAACACCGGCTGCTGGTTGTTTCAAAGTTCCTGGTAAGAATCTATCGAAGCCAGTGATCCTGGTGCATAGTCAGTGAGAGTAATCAGAAAGCAAGAAAGAATTTCAAGTTCACTGGAGGAAAGGGACCTTCTTGTTGTGAGCCCATTGCTTCTGAATATTAGAGGTAACCGTTGTCTGCTCCTTGTCAATAAGGCTTGCAATTGACCCGTCTTGGTCAAAGTCCTCGAGCGGTAAGTCAGCAAAAGCCGATGGTAGATTACTCAACATTCCGCCGCCTGTTGCCTTGCTGTGAATGGTTAAGACATAGGTTGACAGATGAAATACAAATAACCCGTACAATAGCTCCTCTTGCTGTTGAGCAAAACCAGGATCGGACATTCTTGCCCAGGTCTCATGTCCAGGTGTTAGCTCTGCAGTAAACACAGCTGTGACATGGTCCTGTGGTAAACATGTGACATTGAAGGATAGAATTTGTCGAATATATTAAATTACCTCTGCAGGACATGAGCACAAAACAGAGTAATAGTCAATGTATACACATACGGAGATTATTGCCAACTCCAGGCAAATCGATGACTACGTCAATACCGAACTTGTTCAAAACTTCGGGGTCCCCGATACCTAGAAAAATGTATGTATAAGTTTGACGAGAACTTCGGAATGAATTATTTCAATCTCTGCTTACCTGACAGCTCCAAGATCTGAGGAGTCTTGTAACTTCCACAGCACAAGATAACTTCTCTAGTCGCGCTTAGCCTCTGTAGGACACCATCCTTAAGGTATTCAACTCCAGTGGCTTCGATTGCACCGTCGCCACTGTCCATAAGGATTTTTGTTACGAGTGCTCCAGTGATTATTTTCAAGTTCGGGCGTGCCTGGTTAGGTTCATAGTATGCCTAATGTCGTCCGTTAGCTTTGACGATAGTATGTGTATCGATTGACATACAGATGCCGCAGAACTTCTGATAGATTTACTATCGTATGTACGGGTTGAGATCCAGGCGCCGGTATTGTCACCGTCATTCTTCGCAACCGGTTGAGCATTATGTTTTTTCCCTTTGCGAACAGAGTACGAGTACTCACTGGATCGGGGTTGGCTTGTATTCCAATCGATTTAACGGTTTCAATCCAGGGTAAAGCGACGTCGTCGAGATAGTGAGGAACAGATCTCTGCAACGGTCCGGACGTTCCATAATATTCTTTGTTGAACTTCATGCCGTATTTGACGGCGTCTGCCTCTGTGTAATTCAATGTCTCTGACTGATGTAGAGATAAGTCTACGAAACACAGAAAGCAATGCTTCACTTACCTTTCTAAAGTATGGGATGAGATTATCCCAATTCCATCCGGTGGCTCCAAGGTCCTGAAACGCTGATTAGGAAAGTCAGTGATTGAAGATAAGTCTGATAAGAGATCTGTACAGTCGTATTCAAAAGACGTAGCCCTTTGCAAAAAAAATTAGCATCTGAAGTCGCATGTTGCTATCGTGAAGTACCGGCTATATTCCATGAAGTTCAGCTGAGATTATGTGAACATGTGATGACAATCGATGTTGTGCTCCGAGTCGACGTACCAAGGTCGATCCTCCGATGCCTTTTCCTCTGTAACACAGGTATCATTCTGGAAAGCTCAAGGTATGGATGGCGAATAAGTCTGCCCTTACCTAGGAAGAAACATAGGGCGTCCGCCTAAGTTCTTCTGAGGAGAACTAAAGAAGGCCCAATCTTTAGTGGGATTCATCAGATTGTACGGAACATATCCTGGTAAAGGTCAGTCAAACATCGGACGCAGTGTTGTCCTAAATCGATCCACCTGGGGTGTCGATATTCTGGTCATGTAAGGGACCAGAACCTGCTTCCAAGACTGTGACAGTGGCATCAGGGTTTTCAGAAAGTCTCGCCGCCAACACAATCCCGCAGAGGCCAGCGCCTGCGATCACGTATTCAGAGGAGCTCATGAGAATTTGGATAGATAATGTGTAGGATATCCTTCGCTCACTGCTTTTATGTAAAACCGTCGACCAAAAAATTTGGTTTAACCCTTCCCGGAAGAGAAAAAAGATTCCGTGTTTCTTGTGCCACAGTGAGTTTCGAAGATCTTCTGATGTTTGGTAGAGTTTAGCCCAAGGAGTTATCGATTTATCAATCACAGGTCTCGTCCTCCGACTCGGAGTTCATGCATCATGCATCATGGGTGGCTATTATTCGGATGAATATATCCACATCGTCATCCCCTCGGCACAAACGGTTGCTGTCAGCTGGAGACAACGCAACGATCCGCGGTGCGGATGAAGGAGATCTGATCGTGATAATTACGAACCAGCGGCCACTCACGAGGCGGCGATTGTGAACGCACGCATATGCAGGACTCAGGGCGTGGTTGGAACTTGGGACGCGGTGTCGAGGTGGAGGATGGTCGGTGGGCGGGTGGACACGGAGGCTTTGTATGTGGGCTTTGTATGTGGGCTATGTATGTGAAGTGGAACAAGGACCGGGTTCAGGGTACCGATGTGAACGTTGCTGCCCCGAGCCAACAACGAATCAATGGATGAAATTCATTGATTGAATCCATTTTGAAGTATATAAATAGAAAAACATCTCTATTTTTGCGTTCAGATGTCCCGATGACCGTTGACGCGGACGTTTGATTTCCATGCAGATACGTTGTATGTACTCGTTTCATCCCACCCTACAGGTATAGCGAGTACCATAACTCAATACCGAAACCATCCTCCGACTTCAAATCCAATCCCGCTTCACTTGAAGCGAATAAATATGTATAATATCTAAGAGTTTGATTCGAGCTCGATTGACTGTCCAGTTGGTTAAGCACAAATTCACCTTAGATAACAGAGGAGAACTTACAAAAATAATGGAACAGCGAGTGTGCGCTTAGGCGACGACACAGTAAATTGGAGTGCCACTTCCACCTTCCTCCTCGTTGGTAGGGAGATCCTCCTTGGCTGCGACAACGCAGTAAATAGGCGTGGAGTTGCCACCGTCCTCCTGGTTGACGGGCTTGATGTCGGCGGAAGAGATGTTGAGAGCGGTGAAAGAATCCATTAGAGATGATGTGGGAGTGTGTTTGGTAGGCTAAGCTGAAGTGCTGTGTGGACCTGGGGCCTTCAGGTTTGGTCGAGGGTTTTTTTATACCTTTGAGAATGAGGTACGGCCAAGGGAAGGTGGCTCGTGCGTTGGCCCGACTCTCTTGTGTATACTCAGTGTGGGGCCAGTGTTGTCCATGCCTCTTTTGGGCTGTAACAAGATCGACAGTGGAGGTATATTAGTTTAGATCTGGTCTGTGGCGGGCGTGATCCGCCCAAAAAAGGCGCGCTAATTGTTCTTGGGCCACAAGATCGGTGATGTATTGATTGCGCTAGATGGACAAATTTCAAAGATGTAAGTAGACAATAAGAGACAATATCACAGTGCGCGGGCCAACAGACAAAGCCAGAGATGTTCGCCCCTTACCCTTGTGAGAGACGACAACACAGAATGCAGGGAATCCCAATTCCTGACGACCGTGGTGGGTATGTTTAATACGGCGACTCACCCGATGACGCCACGGTATCCAGTTGCCACTCACTTTTCCCTAGAAAACCGATGTGAAATGTTGTAATTCTGTGACGAAAGGTTCCATGCAAAAATCATGAATCATTATGTCATAATGGCCCCATAGTAAAGTGTAGTAAATGAACACCAGAAACGATATATACGAAACAAAAAAAGACTTCTAGGAAAATACATACAATTCAAGCCGATAGTACATTATGCAAAACAGGTGCGAGTACAAGTACAATGGATATCTATAGATATGTCAATGCAAGCAAGCAAAAGCAGAGAAGCAAGAAAATTTTCGATAGATCGCACAGCACAGAGGAAATTCGAGAGGCGGGACACGTTCAAATTACTCTCCCCCGCCAGCGAGTTCGAGAATAAGACGGCACGCGATGTCCATGAATACATAAGGCGATACGACATCGTCTTCCTTGATGATTATGCCCTCCTTGTCTTTGAGGGAGGACCTCTCGCTGCTTGCGTCCGAGAGGTTGGATTCGGGAACGGCCATGTCGAACTTCCCTGCACCAGGTTCAGTTGATGCTCTGTAGGACTTCTTGTGATGGAAATCGACGAGGTAGTTGATGGAATCCACCATGTAAAGCTGCAGGTTCATGAGAACCTATAAAGAGTATTCACGGTCAATGGGTCGACCTGATGGATAGAAAATCAACATACCACGACGTCCTGGACCCGAGCTCGGGTCTCCACAAAGTAAATTCCGGCAGCAGCCCTCAAATCAACAGTACCATCACCATCTAGAGTACGGTTCCGTTCAATTCCAGTCCCACCACCACCGCGTCGTGGTCTGATACCTCCAAGACCACCAAGATTTTTCTTCTCCTTCCACTCCATTCCAAGTGCCTTCAGTGTCCGGTAAATCTCTAGCATTACCTCCATGGGAGGACTGCGACTCCGAATTCCAAAATGCCACTTCGTCTTGTGTTGTTTCTTCTCCCGGATGCCAGCGCCTGTGCGTTTCGCGGAGACATAGGAGGTTAGATGGTGCTGCTCAGGAAGTTGTTCAGGAAGCGATGAATTAAGAACGGCAAAGTTGTTGATCTCTGGGTTGTCTTCAGGAGGTGGTGTAAAGTCAAGGCCATCGTCTAGGAGTTCTTCATCGTATTCCGCATTGAATTCAGCGTCAAATGGATTCTCTTCAAGGTCATCACCGGCAGGTGACAGTGTACTAGGTGAGAGGATGTTACGAGGCTAAAGATGTACTCAGTTGGCCGTTCATATGAGAAACAAAGAATTACGAACGTCCATCGCAGCAAGCTGCGCGTCGCGTTCTTGCTCAGCAAACAAGGCCACTGCATATTTGAGTTGAGAGGACAGAAGGTATGTAGCATTTATAAGCACTCACAATCTTTACCAGTTCGCCGCTTGTCTTTGAGCAACATATAGGCAACCTTAACAGCATTGCCCTGAACACCGTCGTCTCGCCTCAAGCATTCCAACACGTCATCCTTCGTTATTCCTATCATCCGTGAGGCGAGCTCTTCCACAACATCTTCATCCACCCTTCCCAGCCCTTCAATCATTTCAAAATCCATCACGACTTTGGGCGGGCTCACAAGCGCGCTGAGCGGAGGTAACACAGGTCCAGGTGGTGGTGGAAGCGGCATCAGGTATTTTGGAAGGTCAGTGGTGAAGAACGGGTGCTGAACTATGTCCGCAATTGTTATGCGCTTAACGGAGTCAACCACGATCATCTTGTCAATAAGGTCCCTTGCTTGAGGTGAGAGAAAGTTCGGCATAGGGAATTTTCCCTCTGGAAGGATAAAAAAAAATCAGTAATTGCTGCTCGACGAAAATAGCATGACATCATTTGGAGTACTCCGATAATGCTCATTGGCTCACAAGCGGGCCAATGAAAGTGATGGATCGACGGTATATATCAAGTTTAGGAAGCTCACCTCGGATTTTTTCAAACAATCTATTGACGTTTTCATCCTCGAATGGCAGTCTCCCACAAAGCATCACATAAAGAATCACGCCCGCGCTCCACACATCGATCTCTGGGCCCGCGTACATGCCTCCGTTAATCACCTCTGGCGCAGCGTAATTCGGACTCCCACAGCTCGTCGATAGAAAGTCGCCATCACTGATTTCGTTTGACAAGCCGAAGTCGGCAATTTTGACATTCAAGTCATCGTCGAGCAGAATATTTTCCGGTTTGAGATCGCGATGAACGATTTTCAGACGGTGCGAGTACTCGATTCCAGCTATGATTTGCTGGAAGAAGCGACGTGCCTGATTTTCGGGCATGCGGCCATTGGCGACTATGTAGTTGAACAGCTCGCCACCTGCGTACTCGAGGACGAAGATAATGTCTGTCGGCGTCGATATCACTTCGTATCTGTACAATAGATGTCAACTTCGAAAGATCTGAACATGGAAAGATGACTGATACAATTTGATGATGTGTGGGTGTCGGAGGGTCCTCATGTACTCAAACTCGCGTCGCACACGAGTTTTCGTCTTCTCTCGATGGATGACTGCCTTGGATATGTACTTCATCGCGACCTTGTGTCCGGTAACCGTGTGCGTTGCCACTGGCAACACAAGTTTCAAAAGTCGTAGACCAAATATTGTCACTGGACTTACTTTTTACCTTCCCGAACGTCCCTTCAGCAATATCCTGGATAACAGTGTATTCCCCAAGTTTTGACGGGGCGTAGGCTGTAATTTCCTCACTCATTTCGGATAGGATGGAGGGAGGGAGGTTGGCGGTTGTGGTATGGGGTATAAATCTCGTGTAGTGCCTTGTTTGGTTCCTTTCTGTTCTTGGTGATTACATATCTCTCGAGTCTCATCTGACATTTCGAGAGCTTAGGTGGTAAGGGGGAGACACAAAGAAGTGCATTAGGGTTCATGTTGGTACAACTGTACCGACTTCTACCACTAAAACGATCATCGTCACCTCAATCAGCAAAGATGCAGTTCACGAGCTGTTTCGGATCCGGACACCTAAATCCCAGAAGCAAAAGCCGATATCTCCAGAAAGAACGCCAAATTGCTTTTGACAATGCCCAAGAAGCTTTCTACTGAAACCGAAGATGTGGTACATGGGGTGATCCGGAGGATGATGAAGATCCGAAAGCAAACACGAGGTATGTGGGGTACTGAGGTATATACATCAGCTTGTTTCGCAAAGATCCAGGATAATTACAACACATGGGTGAAGGTGCTTACAAGGGGAATAAGCTATCATGAAATTTGGGTTGCAAGAGCTTTTAACCAGCATCTTCCAAATTTGGCATTGGCATGTTAGAGTGGCCCCGCATCTCAAGAGCCAATTGGGTACCAGACTCTTGGGTTATCAAGGCTGAGGAGTCAAAACCTTGTGAGAGTCAGGGACCATGCTCCCACCCGGTTGAGTTGTATATTTTTATGGCAATCCATAGGTTGTACCAAGTCCTGCCATATCTTCAAACCATCTGACAACTGCAGCGACTTTCCTGACAGCAGCGTCACTCTGACCAAGTCGCAGATCTGGTCTAAGTCGGTTGTCCTCGTGGGTGTACGGCATCGTGCGATAACAGATCTCAATCTTGGACTTTAAATGTGGAGAAGCCGAAAGTGTAGGAGATGAAGCCGAGTCCCAGTTCGCGGTCACATCTAAAATCAAATATATAAGTACTAAATTTGAATACTTGTACGACAACGTACACCAACTATAGAACAACGTACTTTCGATCAGCAGGATGTCACCGCGTTTGACACCGACCGCGTCTCCGGCGCCACCCCATTCATCGGCGATTTCTCGCCATGCGGTGAGTTTGCAAACTGCACCCTCCTCATCCCCAAGGATGAGGGAAAGTACTGACACCTCCTTTCCTGCATCCACTCCCTTTTTTATCCGGATCGTATCAGGACCGTCCACTTCGAGTGCTGCAAGTAGTACATTGACCTTGCGAGACCCTTTAGGACTCGTCTTAATGAGTGACGTCAATGAAGTAAGTGCATGGAGACTAAATTGGAAATTCCGACCACTTGAGTGTCACCTGGTGGGGTGACGTCGATCGAAGCTGAATGCGGTTCCGTGGTTTCCCCATCAGTGGGCTGAGTGTTACGCCTCCGCATTAGAGGCAGGTTCAAAGTCCAGCGCTGACGCTTCTTGAGACTCGGAGGGATTGGTGGGGGCGTCGCACGCATTTTAGGGTGGGTGAGAGTGTATGTAGAAAAGGTTGCGGGAAAACTCGGTGAGAAAAGCGGAGTAAAGGAGGTCCTTGCACCTGGTGCGGAAGAGAGAGCATTGATTGGGTATGAGTGGCTGGACGGTGGAGGTACGGGTGATGCAGGTGGAGAAATTGATGATGAGAGAATCAATGCTGGTGATGAAGAGGGGTCGCTGGAGGAATTTGGAAAAGGGTACTCGAAGCGTGAGTCTGTGGTGAAAGGTGTACCCAGAATTTCTCTTGATGGCGAATGAAATGCCACATCTGAGTGTGTTGTCATTGTAGACTGTAATGAATTTTAGGTTGAAATGAGAGAGATCTAGAAGAGACCAAGACGGACCTCGTTGCTCGAAGTGGAAGGGCTACCCTGGTCGATGACGTTGGTTGTCTCCACACACCCCGTGTCATCGATCTTCGGATCGTCGATCTGTGGGGCCGCATCGTCCGCGATCGCAGTTCTTGGTTCTGCGTTCATCGTAGTTGAGTTGGCCAGCTGCTGGCGAGATTCTTTGAGTACTGTGGGGAATGCCACCTAACGTACGTCTCCAGTGTGTAAATTTGTACAACTTCCCGAGGGACGTGGGTACTGGGTTCCTATCCATCCAGATACCGGAGATTCCCGCCAACGTGGTCAGTGTGTGTTTTGTTGATCCATCGATTAATTTTAGGTTGTCGAGTCTCGACCCTCGTGTACATGATCATGTACATACTTCAGTCGTCGGCGCGACGTCTTCAGCCGTTTTCCGTCCACAATTAATTCCTCGGTTAAGTACATTGGAGGCCTACGAGCGACTTCAATTCCTCCTTCCTGATATGGATGCTACGGTATCGGCTTCTCGAACCTCCCTCAATCTGTCGACCTCATACTTCATGATATTTTGTAATCGCTTATTCCCTTTATCAATCACTCATCAGCTCGTCA
>JAGGAS010028304.1:0-10762 GCA_017657355.1 Termitomyces sp. K1Ac | reverse complement strand
TTGATTCTTCGTGCCCCAGCAATACAGAAGGTATGTAATGAATACTTCAGTGAGAATGGCTATCATTGATCCACTATTTTACGCTTTACTCAGATTCACTGCTGTCTTGGACATTTATTCCATGTTAGCTAACAACCAACGAATATCTTCCTAGAATAAGTTCACTGTAACGGGTTCGTCGGAAATCTTCACGACCCTTCGATATGAAAACAATCAACCTCGATGTTCAGGAGATAATAGAAAGCACGTACAACTTTCCATCATTACCCCCGTTGAACAGCAATGGCAGAGACTTTGGTGCCTGATCAATACCTCCCTCGATGATGTGGAATTTGCGTTTGATAGAACCATCGATGAGGCCGTCGGAGAGTTCTCTGACGGCTTCAGGATACCGCGCAGCATAATCAAACCTAGCACGCCAGTCCGTAAGCCCAACATGTACTATGTGGAGTGTGGTTGCGACATACACTATGAAACCTTGAATCTTGGCACGTTGTGTGATCACATTAATGTAATTTTGAAGTCCACGAGGGTTCGTGGCGTCTAAAGCAAGTGGTTACTGGAGTTCCGAAGTGTATTTGGAGGGAAAACACAAACTGTACTGTGAAATAGCACCTGCGAGCAAATTATTGACCAATGATGAATTAAAGGATATCCGGATACGAACCACAAAGCGCTATTCTTGCACTTTGAGCAAGTTGGGTAAGGACCATGTCCAGAATCTCGCCTTTAAGAGACACATCCAATAAAAGTCAATCTAGGTTACTTTGAAGAGACAGGAATAAGATCACCTCCCACATTGTCAAAGAAGACATCGACAAGTCCAATCTGTTTAAAGTCCTCTCTGAAGTTCTTGCTCTTGTAGTTGAAAACCCCATCAAGACCAAGTTCCTTCTTCAACCAATCGCACTTGTCGGACGAACCAGCAATGCCGTAAACTTGAGCACCATCACGCTTGCCCAGCTGACACGCGATCATCCCTACAGAACCTGCAGCACCAGAGACAACCATGATGTCGCCATTCTTGACTTGTGCAACATCTTTCACGCCCTGCGAGTGGATCAGTAGACTGACCACGAGAACGAACCAAGGGGCTTACAAAATAAGCTGTCATGCCTTCAATATAACTAGCAGGTCAGAGGATTTTCACGAAATCATCATGTAATATCATACCGGATGATCCCAAGGTGTTCAAAAAATCCAGAGCATGAATGCCTTTTGGAATACTGCATAAATGATAATGGAGGTAAACACTACTATGTATGTCCTACATACATGAGTTTCGTTACCGTGTTCTCCTTCACGACAGCGTACTCGGTCATCCCTGAAGGTACCAACCCCTTAGTTATACAATACTAATGGAGTCAAAATACGAACCCCATCCCCCACTAACTGTATCACCGGCAGAAAGAGATGTCCCTACCCCTGCCTCCACAACAACACCTAGTAGTCCATGTGCACGCATTACCTGTCACAGTGACGATACATATATCTAAGAAGATCTCGCGGAGTCAAGTTCCAAGTATCGCACCTCTCCAATCTTCACAGGAGGCAAATAGCTCTGGGTATCCTCGATGTGTTTGCGCATGGCAGGAGCCAAAGACAGCCACGTACATTGCACCAAGATTTCGCCTTCACCAGGCTTCAGGTTAAACGGCAGGACCTCAGTGCGGAATGTGTTAGGCTGGAAATCTCCAACCGGACGCTCGTTGAGAACTATTTGCTTGAAGGTTCTCGGGTTCCCCATTATTCAGAGAGGGAAAAGAGGAATGATAAGAAACTGGAATGCCCGCTGCGGAAATAGTGGGTCTTAGTCCGTCGAGTCCGCAAACTTCAAGTGAGTGCAGTGGGTAAGAATCGTTTAACTTACGTTTCCAGAGTTCTGATACCCCGGATTGAAACACGAATCATTATTCAGAGAGGGAAAAGAGGAATGATAAGAAACTGGAATGCCCGCTACGGAAATAGTGGGTCTTAGTCCGTCGAGTTCGCAAACTTCAAGGGAGTGCAGTGGGTAAGAATCGTTTAACTTACGTTTCCAGAGTTCTCATACCCCGGATTGAAACACGAATAGACTATTTCATGGGACAAATGAGTGCTTTGAAAGGTAATTTCTGAACTCACTGGTTGCTAAAGAACGATATCCAGTTCTATGGAGTATTCTCAAACCTTTTCTTGACCCTCCAGTGTTCATGGAGTCATTAAGACTCTAGCAGTCCGTCACGGTGCAGGGTATGGATGAAACAGCACACTTGTGCACTGGAGAATCTTTGACAACTCCATACAGGTATAAGATCCCCTTTACGGGGATTTTTACGAAGACGTTTCAAATGAGAAGATACGCAGGGTAGTAGTTAGTATACGTACAAGCATTATTTTGTGGTTGAATATTAGTACTACTCTCGCCGAGGCTGCGAGAAGTGCTTTACCTCATGACTATCATTCCGAATCACTGAAGATGTTGGCGAAGGCGTTGATGATACGGATCGGGCACAATAGGTTGTAGGGTAAAAGAGCCTCAGAAGGTCGTATGTAAAAAGATTGAGAGCACCTTGATGCGGGCAATCCGTTCGGCACCTCGGCAACGAGCGATGGGTAACCATAACGCTCCATAACGTTAACCCACTGCAAGCAACGGTCCGAAAAAAGTGAAAGCCCCTGACCCGCGACTACACTTTGCTTTCTTAAGTACGTACTTACACGCATATATCGGGATAATCGGCGTTCAGCTTTCAGCGATTTAACCATGCCGATCATCTACTGCTACTACGACTGTCCTCTTGTGGTGGAATCTTGGTCAAATGTTTTTCGCATGAGTCTCACGATTCGTCATCACGAAGCAGTGGCTTATAAATGAAGACGTTTCTTTCCACTCAAACCACAACCATGACCAACATCTTCATCCTTGGAGCTACTGGTACGTGACACCGATGATGACCAGAGTAATTGTTCTCATTGGGTTTATTAGGTTATATCGGGGGCTCGGTTCTGACACGTTTTCTGAATCGCTCGGATGCAGCTTTCTTGAATTTCACTGCTCTTGTACGGTCTGCTGAAAAGGCTGAGAAACTCAAGGAACTGGGCGTCAAGGCGATTGTCGGTTCGCATACAGACGGTGCCTTGGTGGAAAAGCTCGCATCTGAAGCCGATGTTGTTTTGTCTATCGTCAGTTCAATATCTTAGCTTGAAGGAGAGATCTCATCTTTACATGGCAAATGTAGGCGGATTGTGATTATCTTCCGGCTGCTCAGGCTTTTTTGAAAGGACTGGAGAACCGTTTTAAAGCCACGGGTAATGTGCCCATTTTGATTCATACCGTAAGTGATCCCTCCTTTGTATGTCATTTCGACACGTCCAGGTTTCATCTACGCGGTGTAGTCAGGGACCGGTATACAGATTTCCCCTCGGAATTGTCCATAGCATGTTGATAAATCATTGCGCAGGCGTTCTTATTGACAATGCTGCTGGTGCTTTCGCGGGCGAGACTATCTATGACGATGCAAATCCTGACCAGATTGAAACCTTGGCTCCTTCTCAACCTCACCGTCCTGTTGATTTGGAAATTGTCAAAGCAGACAAGGAGGGTATGTGCATCGATTGTTGGACCCAAAATTTGACAATAAATGCCAATGGTCGTGATTGATAGGTTATGTGAAGACCTACATCATTGTTCCTTCCACGATTTACGGTCTTGTCTCCAACAAACTCGTAGATCTTGGCATTCAAAACCCTCACTCCATTCAGATGCCGGCTCTGATTGACGCATCGTTGAGCCGTGGTCAAGGCGGAATGGTCGGTCATGGCAAGAATATATGGCCTAATGTTCACATCGATGATGGTACCTATGGAAATCTAAGATCTTGTTTCGCGTCTGCTCATGGTTCCACTAGTGGCTGATCTGTACATGGTACTGTATGACTCCATCAAGACTAATCCTGCAACAGGCCATGGCCGAGAAGGCTTCTACTTTGGCGAAAATGGCGAATATACTCAATACCAAGCTAGCAAAGCCGTCTGTGAAGCCCTTTTTGAAATTGGTAAAAGCACGAGTCCTGAACCGACCACATTCAGCAAGGAAGAGATCGACAAATATTTCGGTGTATGGCAACTTCATGAACTTTTCCTTGGGGTGTATCAGCTCATTCTGGTTCCATAGGGCTCTGATTATCTTGGTACCAATTCTCGGTGCCGGGCGAATCGTTCTCGCGCCATTGGCTGGAAACCAACTAAGACTACGGCTGACTTCTTGGCTAGTATCAAACCGGAAGTCGCAGCTTCGCTTCACAGGAAGCCCATCCCGTTGCGTTAAACAAACAACTTCAAGAGAATAAAAGAAAGTACTTTGTATTTGTATCAGCAGGTATAGTCCCTTTAGTTATTAAAGCAATTCAAACGCACTTTGAATGTACCCAAGTCGTGAGACAATCGGAAACAAGGATCTCTAGCAGTCCACCCCGAATTCATTCTGTCTGTTCTGTCATAGAGCTCACTTCTCTCGTACGAACCTTGCGAAGATGAAGGAGATCTCGATCCCGCAGTTGACATTAGGGAAAAGTCTTTCGTTGCCGGTTCTAGTGAGTCCTAGCACGCCAGTCCGTAAGTTCAACATATATACGTAAGATTGTGACATACACCATGAAATGTGTGATCAAGGCCGGGTGATGTAATTTTGAAAAGTCCACGAAGGTTCGTGGGTCACCTGAAGCGAGTGGCTAGAGCTTCAACAAAATGTGTTCGGAGGGGCAACACAAACTGGACTGTGAAATAGCAACTGCGAGCAAATTATTGAACGACGTTGCATCGACGGTGAATCGAAGGATATATGTATATGTCCAGATTATATGAACCCACAAAGCGTCATTCTTGCATGTCGAGCAACTCGAATACATAGAATGAATTCGAATGCTTACATGGTCTGCATACAGTACAGTCAACAGATCGGCTGGATTCGGAGCGAGCCATGGCGAAGAAGACAAAAAATAGTTTAGAAACGGCCTGAGCGTATCTGCAGATGATCGAGGAAGTGTGCCAGACTGTATATATGTTGTGAATGTACCAGACAGAGTTATGCGGAATGTGGTGCATGAATGAATGAACGAGTGAAACGGTAAAAGATATGCTTTCGTGTATATACTGCTAGGAGAAAGAAGATATATAGGTGTGTATGTAAGTAGCGTTCGTCTGTCCGTGTCCATGTGTGCGTGCGTAATATGTGGCTGTTAGTGCAAGATGTACGTATGTATGAATGAGAATCGGAAGAGGTTCGAAAGTGCAAGAAAGGTGTGAACGGCGGGTACAAAGAAGGAAGTCAAAGACAAATCACTGCTTGAGTTGCGCAAAAGTGATATTATTTGTCTCTTCGTTGGTGCTCATATACACGTTCTTCAAGAACACATCACCAACCTACACTCTCCATTAGCATATATCCCATCAAAAAAGAGTGAAAAGAGAAAAGAGACACGCACCAACCACTCGTTAGGCCCACCAGGCGTCCCCGCCGAAATACCCGTCGTGCAATTACCCTCGGGATGTGCCTCATCGACCGGGAGGAAAACCAGATCGCGTGGATCAATGGAGAACGTCCGTCCGCCGATCTGGAACGCCATTGGGGGTTTGGTGCCCTTGGGCGTGATACACGGCAGAGTCCAGTAGCTCAAGTCCGCGTTGTATACAGCCCCAGGGACATGTGCGAAGATTGCGTTGACGTCGGCGGCTGGTGCGACGATGAGGGTCTGGGTGGCGTAGCGTAAAAAGATTGGTATGAAATTTAAAGTGCAAGGGTTGATGCGTGATGAACGTTGACGTACCGTGCCTGTGTCAAAGATCGCCGTCCTATTCGTCCATCCCAATTTCTTCCCGTTCACGATGACGTCTTGCAGCTTTGCTTCCCAGAACCCAAACGGACTGACGTTTGGCACGCTCACGAGCGTTTTGGGGTTGTATTTTGCGGGGTTGAGCGCGCCGAGTGTGAGTTCGCCGGTGTTGTTGTCCTTCCCGTCTGCGAAGCGCGGGATGTGGTATGAGGCGATGGGATGCTTGAGCTTCCCGGCGCTCACGAGGGCGTCGAGGACGGTCGGGACTTGTTGGCGGGAGATGAGTGGCTTGGCTAGGCCGAGGAGACCGTCGAAAGGGATCCAGTCGCTGTATGATGAGGGTTAGAGGTAAGCTTAGGCAAGGGAAAGGAACGCACGGGGTGAAGTCGCTGCTTTCTAGGTGTGTGACGCCAAATGTGTGGTTGGTGAGCTTGAGCCCTGCGATGGAGACGGTGTCGGTGACGATCGTGCCAGAGACAGCACCGGTGCCGTATTGAATCTGCCATGGCTTTTTGGTGTCGTGGAAGGTAGAACTTGAGTTGGGCCCGAGGAATTTGTGTGGCCCCTGAATGGAAGAGAACGTCAGGTCAAGTGGGGTGAGTGAAAAGTGGTGAGGCTTACGCAGCCTTCCTGCTCGGTATCGGGATCATCTGGCTGGCAGTCCTCGCCGCCAACCCAGAGATCGGCTGACCCAGAGTCCATCAGGAGATGGAAGGTGCGCTCAGGCGTACCTAGTTTCACTTGGCTTAGGTCTAGAAGGGGAAATCAGATGGGGTTGATGTACAAGTGTATGTATGACATACAGCCAATGTCCTGAGCCCTGCGAGTTCTGGTGTTAGACGAATAATTGTTGAGACTAGAAACACGCTCACTGGATATCAAGCCCGACGGTGTTCTTGAAAGTTGGCTTTTTCGCAGGTGTGACGCCATCCGATGGGTAAGCAGCCTCCGAAGTACCTTCGACAGCAAAACTCTGAGACTCACTGCCGCTGGAGTGATGTTTATACTGCGCGGCAAGGCGAGAAAGCGCCTCGATGCCAGGATGATAGTAACGTTTTTGAACATGTGGTGGTAGTGCAGCAGCACGACGAGCGAGGTTATGAAGGAGCTGGTCGTCGGTAGTGGGATTGGACGAGTGAGTAAAGTGGTCGAGACGACGTAAAGCACGATTGGTGTGTTGCTGGTGGACTACGGTAGGAGGAAGAGCGGGAACATCGCGCTTGGGAACGGGGTGTATAGGAACAGAAACGAAAGGAGTGGAGGCCGGGTAGGCGTGTGCGGCGAGAGAGAGCACGCTCGCAGTGAGCAGGGCCTGCAAAAGGCGCATTGTGGGGTAAAGAGTAAAAAAAAATCACTGAGCACGGCTCAATTTATGTACTTCTAGTATGTAGAACTTCTAGTCGAAACGTAAGGATAGCATGTGCGCAAGAGTTCTTGAGAGTTACTTACTCACTTTTTGCCGATCCGATTTGGACAACTTCTTGCCTTTTCAGGTCTTAGACACGTCTCAATGCTCTTCCAGACCGTGTCCACTCGTTCAACTTGGTGCAGGCAAAACCCCAGCACAGGAGGCGCAGTAAACTTTTGGCTCGGCGGCTAGGGTCGCGAACCCTGACAAGCACCCTTTCATACTTCAACCCGCTCCTCGAACTTCTTGGCGCACTTCCAAGGATTCCGCGGATGCTTCGAGTCGAGTCGAGGACGGTAATGTATCTCTAATATAACATTAATTTTTATCCATGAAAACATCGTGCTTAACACGTACAATTGTAAGGAATTTCGCTACGCTCAAGACGACTAGTTCCCACTGGCAGCAATTTTTTCATTCAATTTGACAGAGTGGCGCCGAAGAGTCACCTGATCGTTGACAATGTTTGGCAACAGCGATAGAAGACAACAGATGACAATCGGTGCAAGTCAGGCTTGTCACAAGTGCATACTGCAATGAGCGAGGAAAAACGATGTCAACCCACCACTTACTCTGGTCTTTTTTGATGTGAAGCACAATCTCTTCTCCTATCTCTTCCCGCTCAAAATCACATTTACTTCTCTTATGTAGGGCCCAGACCTATGTAACTCCTGATGAATTTTATTGAACCTTCCGACAAGAATTCGCTGTACTGCGGAACCTCCTTTAAAAATAAGTACTGTCTGCCTTCCGAATCCCTGTCCACCATGTGATCAGGCCCTTCAAGCCTCCTTGTATGGTAAGAAAGTCTCGCTTCTAACCAGACTATTCCTGTATTTGAGGCTTATCTCTATATGAACGGTAAGGTAAGTTCATGTTACTCTTGAGCCTGGGTCGTTGGACCTGTATAATGCTGAGAAAACGTAACAAGACAACACGCTGTGGCGCTATCACTTTTGTTATATCGTCCTCCAAGGATGCTGGCCGTTACAGAATTGGACACCTAGATGGATTGGCATGCTGATGTGGAGCCAACCTTAACTTTGTTATTTCTAAAAATCATGTCAGACCTCACTCCATCGCTGATGAAGGTATGCAGAGCCTTCCCTGACCTGCACTAATTTGTATTCGAGCTTCGAATCAGAACATCTCTGGTTTCTCGCAAATCCCAATCAACACACACCGTCTATGCCACAATTGATCAGGATTTTTCATGCTGACAATGTTATTATGGCTGGAGTGACACGGTGAATGGGATAACTTGACAGAGCATTCGCAGTGGTAACGAATTCTGAAGTAACACAAAATGTAATATTTACATCTCCCCATGTTTTTGACAAGCTTAAGCTGACCAGAATCGTTTCTTTTCTCAGCACTTCTATATCCTTGGCCAAGCTAGGCATGAGAAGTCAGATACGTGAATTGGTATCATCAACAAAAATATCCCGGCACACGACATTCATTGGTATATAAGGTCAGTCGAAGCCGTGCCAATAGCACGCAACTCAACATCATGCTCACCTTCTTAGCCCAATTCCTTGTCTTTTGCGCCCTTGTTTGGGCTTTCAAGCGATTTTTGTCAGAGGCAGACATCAATAACATCCCAGGACCCCAATCAGAGTCGTTCCTCAAAGGTGTGTATATGCCGTGCACAATAGATCCACCGGCCCTTCCGTTCTCCAGGAAACATGGCACAGCTCTTCAGTGCCTCAAGTATCGGTTGGGAGTTTAATTACATGGTCTCAGAACGATGTATGAGGTTCTTGAAATCCCGTGTCCCCTCCGGCTCTGATGTCGATCACACACAGATGGCAGAATTGCCAAAGTCTGGGGTCCATTCTATGTCGGTCGCAGTCATTCCTTGATGTCCTGTATATCCTGCTGAGGATGTGACAGTCAAAATATCTGCAAGTTTATGACCCAAAGGCGCTCCACCACATACTGGTGAAGGTATGGTAATCCGTCTCTTAACATGGACATTTGTACCATATCTTTTTGAGTAGGATCAAACTATCTACGAGGAAAACGCTTCCTTTTTCGCGTACGGAGAAGTGTTTACAAATTATTGTCGATTCATAACATCGTGATAGGTTCTACAAGGTTATATTTGGCCAGGGTCTTTTCACTACGCAAGGTGTGCCTCGTATCTATGTGAAAATGGGGACCACGACTGAAGGTGAACAGGCGAAGAGCACAGGAAACAGCGCAAAATGTTGACTCCCGTCTTTTCGATCGCGCATATGCGCAATATGGGTATGAGCCTATGATGCCAGTTACATATGATCACGTTGTAACTCATGTTTTGCTCATCTAGTTCCCATGTTCTTTGACGTCGCAAAGAAGGTTCGTGAAGCAGCGTTATGTTCGATGTCGCGGCGTTCTTACCCCTTTGTTTAGCTCGAAAGAGCAATTAGGAATCAAGTGTCTCAGGGTGTTCAAGAAGTAAGCAAATTTCCGGTGGACCCCCGTCTCTGATGTGAATAAATCAATTCCTCAGGTTGATATCTCGCACTGGATGAGGCGGGCTTCGCTCGAAATGATCGGACAGAGCGGTTTTGGATATTCTTTCGATCCTTTAGTGGAGGGTACCAAGTTGCATCCATTCTGTGAAGCGGTCAAAGGATTCATGTCAGTACTCCTCCACACTCATAACCTCGCCTGTTGCTTACCACAACGTTCTGTCGACCAGCCCTGCCATGTCGGATATGATCTTGGAAATCGAGTTTCTTCTCCCCATTATCATCAAGATTGGTTCCCCAAAATTTAGAAGGTGGTTTGTTGATCGTTTGCCTAGTAAGAGATTGCGTGCTCTCCGGGATATCATCGATACATGGGATCGAACGATGACGGAGGTTTTTGAGGCCAAGAAGAGAGCGTTGATGGAAGGTGATGAGGCTCTCGTGAAGCAAGGACAAGCAAAGGATATGATGAGTATTCTCAGTAAGTTGTCTTTGGTCTATCATGATAATGAATGTCCTCACGGAAAGGTCACAGTGAAGGCGAACATGGAAGCGTCGGAGGAAGACAAACTTTCCGACAGGGAAGTCTTAGGACACGTAAGTTACTCTACTTTCACGAAATTTTGTCCTTACACAACGATCTGATTGTAGATGGGGTAAGTCGATTATGCTCTGTGGCTCGTACAAATTCATGCCGATCATTAGGTCAATCGCTTTTGCTGCCACTGATACGACGTCCAATGCGCTTTCGCGCACTGTCCATCTCTTGTCATTGCACCCCGAAGCACAGGAGCGCCTTCGTGCAGAAGTCACGGAAGCACTCAAGGCATGTAACGGGGACATACCCTATGACGACCTAGTTGCATTGCCCTTTATGGACGCTGTTTGCCGTGAAACTCTTCGTCTGTGAGTATAGTCTTTTGACGTCATTCTTAATCATTGTTTATTTTTTTTTTCAGTCATCCCCCATCCCCAAAAGTCAGCAGAGTGTACGTGCTCTATAATAATCGCTCGATTTCACCTGACCTGCTTTTCTAGCGCCCGACAGGACGTTGTCCTGCCTTTGTTAACCCCGATCAAAG
>JAGGAS010028303.1:0-16339 GCA_017657355.1 Termitomyces sp. K1Ac | reverse complement strand
CTTAGGGCCTTTTTTAAATTTCACGCTCCAGGTCCTGAATCATAAATATGCACTAGCGTACGTATCGTGAGTCGGGGTTTTATCACATCACTGTGGCTGAGGCACACAACGAAGATCCTCTCTTTCTGCGAGGGTAGGAATGATTAGTATTTCGGTCCAGAAAGTTTACTAATAGCTTCTACTTTCCAATGAGACTGGTAAGTTTTTAGGGAATTGAAACTGAGAAAAAGGTAATTCACAATATTGATGTTGAGACGATTTATTTCGAGACACTTGCAAGGCGATAAAGGTCTGGGATGCCTGGTGAAACCGTCTGCAGCATAGCGGCATGGTTGCTGTGCATGTCGTCCCAATTTGGCATCATGAGGCTTTTCAAGTTGACGTTTACGTACGTTCCAGAAAACTGCCAAACCAGTGCACGTGTCCGTCCATCTATTCGTTGACAATGACAATGACACTGGCAGAATTCATTGTTATTTCTTGAAATGACTGAACTACTCTTCCCATTCATCGCATGAAGCTTCAACGTTCAACGTCTACTAATTTGTACGGCACGAAGGATTTTTTCGGCTTCTTCCCGACAGAGTCAAACGTTCTAATTCTGAGAGACAGTTGATGGGAACGGAAATGTGGAAACTGGAAGACGATCTCGAGAACATCACAAGAACGAGTTCGAAGCCGGCTGAAGTTACCCTGGTTATCCTTCCCAGTCGCTTCCTCAACCGGAGTGGGTGCAAATCTCCTTGTCATATACTTACCAACTTTGAGAACGATTCCCTAGTCCATTGGTCGGAACCCGCTGCTCAATCCTTCGCCCTCATTCCTGAACGATCATGCGCTTTGATTGGACGTCATAATCACTCTATCTTCGAGCGTGTCCTCTGCTGTTCTATTGTTCGGCAAAGCTACAGAAAACGAGGTATGCTTTGAACTATTTATGAGTTTGGAACCTGTGTCATTGAATATTGACCTGTAAGGCGACCGGGACTTCGTTGGGACGACGTGAGTACTATCGCACCTTGGATAGCTACAGCTTACCCTTCCTTCACGTAATCTCATACAGTACGATATAGATTCCCGTGATTCAAGCCACCAAACTGGGAAGGTTTATGTATCGACGCACTTTGTGTGCGCACGCCATCGCCTTTCTTCCCTTCCGACGAAAGCGATCCTCATAATTACCTGCCGAACAGGCCGCAACGGTCAAGTTGCTGATTCACCCAGAAAGCGGCCTGGACTCACCAAATACTGATACAGTGCGAAATGGTAGACGCTGTGCATCTGCGTGAAGGAAAGGGCACATACCACCGCGATTAAATCCCCCATCTACCGTAATACACCCCTTCAGGCAAGTCCCGCGCCACCGGGCTTGGATAGGACCCAAACACAACCCAGTCATCCAAAGTCACGGCCCTCAACTCTCCATAAACGCGGTCTAACATGGCCGAGATTCCTAGCGACAAGAGCTATCACCAGACTGGAAAGGTTGTTAAGGTACATGAGATACGCTTGCCCGTCTTAGATTGCTCACATATCGAAAGAGATCCTTACAGTGTTACCTAGCGGTAGGACAGCAATGGTCATGTCACGAGAACAACGAAAATGCTGCAAGTCTTTTAGTTTCTGTGCAATAGAGTGTCAAGTGAGCTCCTCACTCACGGTAAATGACAAAAGCTGGGCGCTGGCGTGGCGAGGGCCAACGACCGGGACAGATCGCGGTCATCATCTCCCAAGAGTGTTCGAGCCTGAGGATAGAAAATAATAGGCTTCGTGTCGATAGTGGAACTGGTCTTCAGACCTCCTGCATAAAATCTTGCATCGTGCCAACCGAGTTACGACGACGTTTGAATTTTCTGCAAAATAACAGATGATCGATGAGGTGCAACCAAGTCCTTGGTTCAGCTCTCTCCAGATGGCCGGCACTCATACACGTGTATGATATCGACAACGCCGCCCGTTCATTAATATTCATTCCCAAAGCCATATCTACGAAAAGCATACCGAACATGTTTGTGTGGGCCGTCTGTCAACCGTTAGGCTCCATATCAGTAGAAAAGAGCCAATCAATTTGATAGGAAAGGCATGGACTCGAGGATCTTTGAATGCCGGCCCATAGACATGAACATAGAACAAAAGAAATTGTCAGGACCTAGAGAAATTTCTAACTTCCAACAGATCAGGTAACCATGCAAACGCTCTCCGTGGATCACTGGGGATAGGTTCAAGAGGCCGTCGATCTTCCTTTTACCAGCACCTTCTGTTGTCTTCTCATGAGAGGAGCCGAGTCGCGCTTCTGAGAAAGTCAAGTACCTAATTTTGAACCCAGAGTGAAAGAATGACGTTCTTGAGGGTCCTAACTATTCTAAGTATCTGGCTGCCGCGGTCGACTTGACACTACGTACTTGGCCCGCTTATTGAAAAGGCATCCTTGAGGGAGGGCGACAATCGACGGCGAAAAACTTTGGTCGGGCAACCTTCGGCATTGGCCGAAGCTCGAATATCTTCGATTCGTGAGGCTCGAACGATGAGACGATCAGGCGAATGACGCGCTATTGGATCGGTACCATGTTTTTTTGGAAAATTGGATGTTTGCCACGAAGTGAAACATCTCCAAACCAAAATGGCGGATTGAGACCGCCACAAAACATACGATTGGGTGTCGCCGTCACGATTCGGTGCTATTGATCATTTGTGATTCGTGAAGAAAAAGTAACGCCTTACGTATAGCATATTCAAGCGTATTTGTAGCGTTCCAAATGGAAGTAGAGGACTCGTCGATTGAAAAGTTGGCCGAATCAAGTGAACAGGTGGGTCTGCGATGACACGGCAAGTTATTAGTCAATTCATTTGATATGTGAGAAAAGAGAATTATCCCTGAGAAGAATATAAGTTGATTTTGACGCCTTACGATAAAAGGCCTGTTATTTAATGAAGAAATGCAGAGGAAACCCGTTGAGATCTTTGAGATCCGGACTTAAGCGGTGGGACCCTGTCGGTAAGGCCACTTCACACTCCGCAGCGCTGCCGCGCCACTGATCGGTGTCGTTCACTCTTTCAAGTTGTCCACATGGGTCATCGTCGTCATAGACCAGATACACCGCTCAGAACGACATCCACAAAGCGTCATACTTAGATGTGCTCACAAGAGCCTCGTTACTTGCTATATGCGCTGGGTTCATGCTCCGTTATTTTATAAGCTCACAAACGGTCGATGACTCGGAAGTTTGATGTTGCATTATACATTGTCGGATGTCTGACTATAGCTGCTCAGGAAATGTTGAAGATCAACGTTTCACTTTCTTTCATACAATCTCCAAGCCTAGAGCTTGAATCGGTCATGTGAGAGAACGAGACTGAGAAGGCCGACTGATGGGGATTTTGTTGTCAAGGTGAAAGGTCACTGGTCAGTACTCGTCAGTTGTTATTGTGCTCCTAAAGCCCCTTGCTCCTTACCAGGTAGATATAAAGAGACCAAAGACGCTGTAACTTGCTCTGTTGCACCTCCACAGTTTTTGCAGAGGCACACGCTGTCCGGCAAAGGGTGCGCCCTAGTACTTTGCCGGAGAGTTTATCTCAGGTTTGATGCCTTGATTCTATCGATTGGCTTCCAATTCTCGGAATTTGAGACGATTGATTGTAAAATACGTCTCTCCCTCGATTCACACGAATGCTTTCCTAGACATCAAGCAGCAGGACCACGCCACTCTGCACTATCCTCTTGTCAAACGTATCACTACTTTGAATCGTTTTAGACAATTCAGCTCCGAGCTGACCTTCAATGGATAGTGGCTGAGACAATAAAACCATAATTGAATACTAGTAGAACATAGAATCAAAAAAGGTAGGCTGTGACTAAGGTGGCAATCTCAATGCGCCATCGCCATCTGTTCTATTAAGGTTAGCTGGCAGTAATGGAGATATCCCGAAGCAATCGCTGCTTTCTTTAGTGCCCGTCACCATAGCCCTGCACCTCCATGGAGCCAACGGAGTGAACCAGATGAGAAAGTATGTACTTAATCATTGTTGTATCTCAGATGTCTTTTGGTCGCTTTGGCCGTGAATGGTGGATTACTTCATCCCACCATCTCTCCGTCGGTTAGGATGACGCGTTCTAGACCCTGCTTCATGACAGTCCCTCATATATATAATATAATAATCTGTAGGTCCTCAACCTCTTCGACCAACTTGTAACTTGGGACTCGGGATACACAAGAGTCAAGAATGTCCCTAGATATTTCCAGCGTTCAAGTATGTGGTATACTCATGGCGGCGCTAGTGATCTATTTCCCGCTGTCTAACTCAGTTTGACCTCTATCATAGCCCCTTGCTCTTTCCTCGCCACATTCCGAGGGAACGATACAACGGACATATCTTCTTCTCTTTGGGACTGTGGCGGCCAGCGTAAGACCTTTTTTATCCACTAAAAATCCGTGTCAACCATTACACATTGTTCCAGGTGGCACGAATACCAACACTTCCACTAGCTTTTGACTCGGTGCGACGGATCACCCTACTAGTACGCTATTTCGGTCTGATTTCTTCTCAGGTGCTGGGATCTCTTGGACGCCAGGAACAGCAGCATCCTGACACCTTTAAACATCAAAACATCACCACCTCCATCATTTGCGACCTCGGGGAGACGCGGCTCCTCATCAGGCTATGGTACAAAGATGATATTCTTTCGAAAGCTGAACCTGCAGAAAAAGTGAGTAGTCACCTATCTTCGAGAACTTCATGGCTGCCGACTAAAAATGTTCTAGTTAAAACGTCTCATTCAGGTTGCTAAGGCACTCGAGCACCTTCACCAACATAAAACAGTCCATGGACATTTACATCCGGTATGCTTGCTTAGCCCACCAAAGACTAAATTAACGTCATTATGGCCGAACTTGGTCTAGGGGAATATTTTCGTCACTGTCAGAGGTGACGCCACCGTCGTAGATGTCTCTGTGCATATGCTCTCGCGTTCATACACATCCCTCGAATACAGGGTGCCAATAGAGGCTTCATCTATATATCAGGCTCCAGAGGCCTTAGATTCCCGTCGGACAGTCCTACAGACCTCTTCAGATGTTTATGCATTTGCATCAACAATTTACGCCGTCAGTCGTTGATCTCGGCGTTCATTGTTCGCGTCTTACTTTTGAAGTTTTGTCTCAGGTCATGACAGGACGCTCTCCCATGGAAGTAAACTCAATTCAGTCCATCAGGGACTCTATCCAAGAGATTTCGCTATTCGGACATTCACGCGTTCCCAAGCCACCCGTCACAGTCATCGCAGAAGACTTGTGGCAAGTGCTAGAAAGGTGCTGGTCCTACGACCCGGAAGCACGACCAGCCATGAAGGACGTTGTATTTGATCTTGAAGATATACTCCTTTACATGTAATCCTGGAGCAACATCAAAAATTGCGAATTTTGGTAACCCAGAATTGACTCGTTCACGAAAACATCAAGTTCGATACAAGTAATTCATCTGAGTAAGGTCGAATACAAAGTGCGTGGATAACAATAGCAAGCATGATGACAACAACGATGGACGTAACGATCGAAAGCGATGATAAGAGACTCGGGTTTCCGTAGCAAATTTCGAGGTTCGGGTTGGATAGAGGGGGAAGGAGCGGTAAACGACAAGGACATGGAGCGAAGTACGTAGACGTTGGATGAGATGGGTGATAGCATGCAGGGATTTCGCTTTGACAACAAACAACAAACACAACAAAAGGATAGCAACGACGAAGGCCAACTCATCTGAAAATTTCCATTTTACCCTTGGGAAAACCCTACTAGCCTTTGCGCAAGGGCCTGCACCAACTGCGCCTCAACGCCAAACTCACGGGCGAGCTTCTCGACAGTCACCTTATTCTCAATGTCGCTTCCGGAGCCAGGGGTGGAAGGTAACGGTGTTTTGCCTTCGACGGTATCGGACGTGCGGTTGGTTCCTTCACGGGGGGTTCGGGGCTCTGATTGAGCGCTCGATCCCACTCTAGGATCTGATTCTAAAACAGGGCAAGCAGCAAGTGAGCGGGAAGGTTCGAGGAATTCCTCAAATTTGGACAACTGTTGAGCAGTAAACGCTAAAAGGAGGATCATGAGGACAAGGAAACACGAAACCTGAGTCACGAACCATGGCAACTCAAAGCTGTCTTTACAAGCTCAGACATGAGATCAATAGAATATTCGTTGTTACCCCCACTTTTGACACGTGAAAGCAGTATCTGCACAGCAGCTAGAGTCAAAAGTGCGTTAGCTCGGTCTAGAATACGAAGCACTTGGCAAGGAGACTGACCGTAAGTAATATCTGCAATCCAAAGTGACAGCGCGTTAATTTTATATCTATGTTGGAATTCAACAAAGTACACACCATACAATGTGTCCCTCACGGCCGAAGACCAGAATACACGGCTATCGACGTCGGAAGGAAATTTGCTCAAAATGCTTATCAGCGAATGAAACGGCAGAGTCGGAGCTTTGAGGAAGTGAGACTACAGAGTGATAGTCAATTCCAGGATAATGGGGTTGTAAGAGAAAACATGGCTCACGTCAGGTTCTTTGATGAGATGTAGGAGACCAACCACCTCGTTTTCCCCGATCAAACCTCCTTCGAGGGCACCGATGACCTGATCACTGTCCAATCCCGCGAGTGAAGGACGACAGCCATCGAAAGAGCCTCGCCAATTGGGAAATAACTGTATTCAGAGACTCCAGTCAGCAAATGATACTCAAAACGGTTAAACTCATGACGAGATTAGACAGGAAAAGGTCTTTAGAAGCCATAATAAGGTGATTATAGACCACCTAATCTCGCAAAAAAGAAGCAGGCGTGAGATAACTGTTGAAAAATTCAATAGTGGCGACGACCCTATAAAGGCGAATCCATATCCCGAAACGGCGGAGAAGATTGATGATGTCCGAAAGGCGGACAGAAACTGGGGTGCCATTCGGCATAAACTGTCAAAGTCAAACAACGTGTGGTAGGTGGCGTTCAATAATGGAGACCAAACGTGAATTACGGTCATATCCGGCGACATTTAAAATCGTAGGACGTGAGAAGATTGGGGCTCGGTGGTAACAGGAGGAGAGCATATGCATGAAAATGCATGTGTGCGCTGAGGGATTAACTGATAGTAGCCCGGTAACATCGTTCAAGGAGACGAGAACCAAAGGAGCCCGTTAGGTGGAAACCGGGAAACAGAACGCGTTGTGGGGCGGGGATCACACAACGGCGAAAAGGCACGTCCCGACTCAAAGAGGCCAGAAAAGGAAGGAGGTAATCTAAAAACAGAAACAAAGATTGGGCAAAGAAGGAAGGACTCACATCAGCCATCAGCTCTTCCTGGCCGCTTCTGGTGACAGTAACACCGCGCGCCCTCCTACCCTTTCCTAATACGCTACCTCTTTCTCGGGGTTTACCATGAGGTAATTCGCTTTGAGCCTCGCCACGCAGGATCCTACCTGCGATAGCGACGTCTGCGACCTCAACATAGGCATGGCTCATAGTCTTTCCCCGTTTGTCGAGTAGGACGTGCACTCGTTCCAGGGGCTGTTGGAGCCAGTTGTGAATCTGCGGTGGTGTTATGTCCTGATGGAGGCAACGAAAGACCAACGTGTCACACGTAAGTTGAATGATATATCTGGAGAAGCGCTTAACGCTATGACACGTACCCATGGAACGTTATCAATCCGAAGAACGACGTTCTCGTCGTTCTTTTCTTTCTTTCCTTCCCTCTCATGCACCGTCTTGCCATTGTAGTGCTGTGCGTCGGAGTCGGCCTTCTCACGAGAGGCAATAAGGCGCTCTTCACGCTTGGGCGTGCTCGCACGTGCATTGTCGATTCCCAATCCAAACTCAAAGGCACTCTCGAGTCCATGGATGCGGCCGTTGCTCTCAGGAGATGAGAAGAGGGGATCCATGAAGCTCCTCCCAGTGTCCCCATCGGGTGTTTTCCGCTCATCAGTAGACGTGAGGGCGTTGGCCTTAGGGCTGTCGCCGGAGATCAATTTAAAGTCTATGACCTTCGCGCGGCAAACGGCACACTCCATGTCCTTTTCACCCACTATGTTGAGGGCGCTCGTCAGACACGCCGAGCAGAGTGGATGTCCGCAAGGAGCGAGAACGGCGAGGGCGCGAGGGGAGGGCGCAAGACAGACAGAGCAGCCTGAGGTATGGGATGGACTCTTCTTGGAATTGGTGGCCTTGGCTGTCGGTTTTGTTGGCTCAGGAGTCTTTGCTGGGGCGACGTTTGTTGGGGCAGGAACAGGGACCCAGGCAGGCCCGCCGGCATAGCTATCTCGTGAACCTAGATCTTGGGCAGGGACAGTAAGCTTCGGAGCAACACCCCAAGGCTGGGTGCGTGGCGGAAACTCGCTTTGAGTGGGTACAAATATATTAGAGTCACGGAATTGCTGGTGTGTGTGGAAGAAGTGTTCAACGCTCTCCGTGATCCTACCGAGCGCGTTACCATTGAATGGGTCAGAGAATGGCGTCTGAGAGTGAGAGAAAAATTGCTGTTGCTGCCCGTACGATGGAAGAAGAGGAATATTGTAATTGGGATATCCGAATGCGTTTAAGTTATCATTGAAAGTGTTACTTTTTGAGTGGAAGCGCTGCTCCATCAAGGAGTCGTCTGTGATTTCTTGGTCATGAGCATAATCAAAGTCATTTTCGAAGTCATTTTCATCAATATCGAAGAGGTCAAGTGAGGTATCCTGATTAAGGCCGAAGGTGAAGGTCTGGTTCATGTTGTTTGCATTATACTGAGACGGAGTCCACACCTAAGGAAGAGGATCAATCACATAAAAGGTTGGAGAAATGATACTATTTACTGGACCGAAAGCTTCTCTCCTTCGCGTAGCCGCTGGATCTGTCAGACTACCTTTCAATTTGAGTTGTCTTTCGAGAGCGCGGTTCGGGGGAGGTGTGGATGTCACGTTGACGTTTTGAGACTGGTTAAGACGACGTGAGGTCAGGGGAGACGATGGCTGGACAAGATGACGCGCGTATGTGCGAGCATTTGAAGGCGATGCGAAAGGACGGGGAGTCGGAGAAGGAAGGTGAGACTGGGCGCGAGGTCGGCTCAGTGGGACAAAGCCTGGGCCCCTCTGATTCGAAATTAGCGAAGGAGCCAGAAGAGCTGCAAACAAATGAGATGCTAGAAGATAAATCAATGCTCAATATATGCGCACCTTCTTCAGTAGAGATGAATCCAGATTCGTTAGCGGTGTCAGAGGCTGTTCGGTCGCTGGCTATATGCGCCTCGTTAGACTGTAAACGGTGATGTTGTGTGGCGCATACCTTCATCGTCACCAAAGTGAGAGTCATCCTTTATCGATGAGACTTTGATACCGTTCTCATTGGCTCTCGAACGCCAATTCTCTGCGATGTCGGCAAGGCTATGATCTTTGCTGTTAGTCCTCACCGTTGGACTGACAACATTCGGAGAGAAAGAAAGGTTCCTTCTTATTCCATCTGTGTCTGGGGTATTGAGGGTCGAGGAGCCACCCGAAGTCGAAGAGGTGAACGAGCGAAGGCTGAGTGGGGTGTAGGGGCTGGCGGGGCTTACTGGAGACTTGTAGAAGGACTGTGAGGACGAGTAGCGATGACCTGTGCGCTGTATGCTGAGGCGTTGAGGAGTGACTGGCTGGCTCTTGTGTGTCGAGCGAGCCATCGCGGGCGACGTCGGGACTGAGTGGCAGGGCATGACAACCAGCGATCTGTCACTTCTATTGTGACAATATCAAAACGCGAAACGTCACAGTCACTTGTTTGACGCGTTGGGTCACGTGTCCGTAATTATTACACTTGTACAACAGCTCAATACTACTAATCTTTGCTACTACATGCCAAACAGCATTCGCGCGAGAGTACAAGTTATATGCGATGTCGAAACTGTGATTTGAACAAATGTGATGATCAAGCACCATCAGAACACACTGCACAGAGAACAAGACTATACGCAACACAAATGTCATCGGGTTGACAGAGGCCATACAATGTGGCTGGGCGGCGATTGTTGCCTCTAAGATTGGCTGATTGACAGGCGTCGTCGATAATTTTCTCCCATTGTCGGAATGGCTTTGATTTGAATTGATCACTCTTCTTCCGAGTTCGTTAGTTCGGAAGGGCGTCCATTGTTAGCGTATAGCCCACGTAAGTCATCTGCGGTTGCGTGAATCGCACCTCCATCGCCTCGGCAGCTCGCCAAATGAGATAAAAGCCTTCACAGGATAATGGCCCATAAAAGTCACGCGCATACGCTATCCCCCTCGTATCATAAGTACGGTGGGAGCAAGAGTGGCCGCTGCCTACTTAAGCTTGAGGGAAACTTATTAAGTCGTCGTCCACTGCGTTATAATTCTACTTGTCGCACCGATAAAATCAATGAGCCCAATCAAGCAAGTTGGGAAATGACACGTATAACGGCGGGGATATGTAGATGGCGGATCGTAGTTAAGTCGTGTCCCCGATGTACATTTCAAAATACTTCCATTTAGAACTAGGCGCAGCATCAATGTTTGATTGGTGATCTCATTATCTCGAGAGCAACGACTCGACCATGTGGTAGTAACATATAATGACTGAACTGCTGGGCGTCTTCTGAGGATGCAGGAAAGAAGTCCTAATGAAGTTTGCACGTAAGTATAGTATTTCCCACAAGTGTTTTGGATTTGTGCCCGCGACTCCATGTCGACGAGCTCGAGACGTAGCTCTCTCGAGGTGTCAAGTTGATCCTAGGCGTACTTAATGATACACAAGCTTTCAAAATGTAATCTAAATATCGATGGGTATTCAAGTTGTATGGTATACAGATATTTGAGAGAGATCGAGGAAGGGCCGTATAATCAGCGACGGGACAACTTGAATCGCTCATAAAATCCGGTAGTGACCGTTTTAGAAGGACCAAGGGCATTAGCTTTGATGAGGCAAAGCTCACGCATCGCCAAGTCCCAGGGGAATCGACTCCAAGAGATTGTCCCACGTGCGTTCTGTTGTAAATCGAAGATGAAGGCGTATGATGCACGAAGGCGTGAGATCAACGCTGTATCCGTGTGCACTTCCATATCGGCGGGTGTGGGATAGGAAGTAAAGTGCTTGGACAGCTTTCGTAACATATCCTGTCGAGTTTCGATGTGGATTCTAGTCAGAGCCTTGCTTTTATAAACCTTGTATTGTTGATAAACGAGTTCTACGTGGTTCTCGATTTTTGATAGATCTCCACGCATCGCCTGAACAACCCGGGCTTCACCTTTTCCAGCGGCTTTGATTGCATCCTCCCAGGGCTGGGCCAAGTGAGAATCCGAAACGACATCCAGCGGCCCAAAGAAACACTTGTCTTCAATGCTGGCTAGAATCCTATCACGCTCCTTTCTGCCCGCACTAACTAAAATATCCATGATGAATCTTCCCTTGATATGCTGGCTTTTTTTCCCGCGACGAGTGTAGGGCAAGTTGACCTTTTCGGTGGTAACGGATGTTGCTTTTTTGTTACTATCGGGTTTTTCCTTCCAATGAACACGGCTGTTGTGGTACATTGCGAAATCGGATTGAAAGGTTTTTGCTCGAATTGCCAAGCCAGTCTTCGAACTATCAAGGACTTTGCAAAACCTGAGCAGGGATGGTTCGTTAATCACAGCAATGAATACTTGGGAAACGGATTCACTTGTAAGCCAGTTTGATGGTGCGCGGGTGGCTATAACCAAAGTGGTATACCGCATTGTCATGCATTGCTGAATATTTGCCGATAATAGAGGGGTCTCGAAGAGCACCAAGTAGATACGTCTGCACGGCAAGGATCTTTTCCAAGGGAGACAGGTTCGACGTACGCGTTAGGAACTCGGGAACCTTTTCATTGTAGTCCGATGTGAAGCAGACGTCAAGCCCGTCTGGTTCGTTGGAGTACTTCTCATCAGCATTTTCGAAATGCTCGACAATTTCGGGGGTCCATATGACTGTTGCGGTGTCGCCATCATAGTCACCTTGTATCAACTGAATAAGGGTAGAGACGCCTTCACAAGTGAACGCACCTCCGGCTAGAAAATCAAGCAATCTACGATGGCCCTGAACAGAGCAGACAATGACATCCGTATAACCACGAAGAAGTGGATGCTCCACGGCTCGCACCTAATGACCGTTGTTATATTACAAGAAATTGTATTGTAGGGCAATGCATACCTTGCGGACATCGGTAGGTAGTCTACAAGGATTCCTAGTAAGCTGTTTGGACAAAGACTGAGTAAACGTTTTGAAGTAAGTTTTGCGGACTGACTTACTAGCACCTCGCCAAGAATTATGTCTGTGAGGATATCATCCTGCATTTGAAAGTTTCGGCGAGAGCTTTTCACGTGGATTTCATCAAATCCTAATACGTTGTAAGGATCTGTGATCGAAAATGAGATCTCGGTCGTAAAGAATCCCACGGAAAGAAAGAGTACCAGGAACAACGAATGCAATAGCACTTTGCGCTAGTTCGTAACGATACTTGCAAGTTCGGTTATTGACCGCTCCTTTCACCACTTGCTTCAGTTTTTCCCGGACAATAGCCGATTCTTGAGGTCGGAACCCTGCATCAAGGAGTACCAAGACAGTTTCCTCCAAACTCGAGGGACAACCGGAGACCTGATCAGCCCACCAAGCTTTTGAACGTTCCTGGCCTATGTCATACTTCATTCCCTCCTCACCGTCTTCCTCCTCATCTTCATCTTCGTTTGAACAGCTACGGAAGCCGCGAGCTCGCGCTTCTCCAACAGCTTCCCGTGCTCTCCGGGAATGCAAAACGGCGCCTGTTCGTTCAACGGCAGTCCAAAGATTGTACATGGCGTCCGGGCCATCCCATGTTGTCAAATCAGCTACCACTTCTTCAAGATTGGCTTTGAGTAGATTGACGAAGATGTGTGATGGTACACCATTGTCCGAAAGATTGATAATGGTTTCAGCAGAAATTGCTGCCGGAGACCTCATGTAGGACAGTCGAAGGATTTCGATAATACGCAATGTAGGGTCTAGAGGATCATGGTGGCCAGGCGGATATCGAATCTTGACCTGAGAACGTCGAGCAATGACTTTAAGAGGCTCTTTTGTATTAGTTGCACTATCTTCAAGGGCCAATCCCTCGAATGGATTTCAATAAGTGTTGGTTATTACAAAGTGATAGTCAACGGTTATACCTTAAGGCCCTTGAGCCGGAACTGAAACGCAACCGAATATGATTCAGGATCAATTGTCCTGCTCACTGCCAGTGTGGTGGCTCGATTTGCAGTTCCACAACCATCAGTCATATCGGAACCCTCGGCAGAAACTGTAAGCAAGTGTTGTTTGAAAGCGAAATTCACATGTGAGCTCAACAACTTCCCTATGTCATCTTGGCAAGTGATATCTTGTTCCTCGATGATTGGACCGGGCACTGAATTAGACAAACCGAGGGCAGTGCGAGCAGCCCACTTTGGCATAGACTGGGTATCACATCAGCTGGATCTTAGAACGAATGGAACGACATACCTGATTTTGGTTTTCGACGTAATCCAGAGGATTATGATAGTTCAGAAAGTCTAAAAGCGACAATCCGGGAGAATAGTTTGGTATTATTTCACCGTTGATCAATCTTTCGTTAGTTTTGAAAAGAAACACATTCCCTTCTTTAGCATAAAATGCCCTGAACACGGAACCCCACAATACAAACGCCTTACGAAAAAAGTCGCCGAGAAAGTTTTTAGATGAGTGAAGAATCTGTTTGTCGGAGATCTTGATTCGCAAAATGCTCGTGCTTCCAAATCGTCTAGAGAAGCGACATGAGGGGCCGAGCGTGCAACGATCGAGCTTGATTTTGTAGGAGTTGTTGTTCCTTTCCAGCTTTGCCCGAAAGTCAACCTTGCCACCGTACCAACCAGGCGCTTTATCGCTATGGCCCAGTCCAGCGTATGGATCTTGAGCCAAAGCCTGTTCCTCTCGATCAAGTTCCTCCCACGGTGACTAGAAGAAGAAGGGAAAAAACACCAATTTAGAGTCTGAGAGTTCTGTTCAAAATTGATAGAGGATCGTCACCGTTGCAGCAACCTCTTGGGCGAAGGCAGGATCCTGAACGGTCTCAGATACTGAAACAGGAAAGAGGACCCGTACAGTCTTCGAAGCAGACTGGACGTTATTTCCCTGGAGTGACGACAGATGCTCAGTCGTTATGTCTTCATAAGAGATCTTGTCAAGAGTGATCAGGCGTGCCAACTCATAAAGAACACCAGAGGAGATGTTGGCATGCTTTTGGACAAGTTCCGAGTATGCCTGCAATTTTCTAATCATTTGCCCACATAATGGTATAAATAATGACCGCACAATGATATAGGGCTGTGTAGGAGAATTTGAGTCCAGATCCCCCTTTTGCCTCTTAGGTGGCTGAACGTCCGAAAAATAGTTAGATGAATACGAATTTTCACCAAATTTTCTCTTCCCGGATCCTATGCTCTCAAGTGAAGGAGTGGTAGACGCTGGCGGTTCCGATGCAATTTGCGTCGAAGAGTCTGATAGGCAATTAAATTTAGGGTACATTCATATGTAGTACTCACCCGGTTCCGTAGATTCCATTTCCCCAACCAACAAGATGAGTCCACTTATGTCTTCGCCGTAATCGGTTTGCTGTAAGAAGGTCAGAAGTGCGCTCGCTAGAGCGCTAGGTCGTAAATACCGTCTGTGAGGGAAATGGGAGCGCATCTTGGTTCAGATGCGAATCAACGGGAGTATTCAAATAACCTCAACAAGTATGCACACCATCAATGACTCTATGGTCCATATTATCCTGTGGCGGCACTCGCCCTTGGGGTACGGCAGGCATAGAAGAGTATCAAAGGCCTAGAGGAAGTTCTGACGTGTGATGAATGTAGAAAAACGTGTTAAAACGCGAGACAGACATGATTAGCGTCTGGCGAAAACTATCCTGTCTTTGAGGAAAGGAATTCGGTTTATGGTCATGTGATCCTGCAGGTAAACCAACTTTTTTGATTTTGACTTGATTTTAACATTTTTATATGTGGGTGGGTTTCCTACATTGCGCTTAGAATTTGAAGAGAAACATCCAACGGACTCGACTTGAGCTTGGAGCTTGAAGCTCGAAGCTCGAAGCTCAGAGTTTAAGCTTGAAGCCGCGGACTTGCCAAGCCGGATTGTGTTGGTGTTGGTTGACAAGTCGTTGACGGCAAATTTCGGACATTCTTTTCGGCTTGTCAAGCAATCCTGCTCATCTAACAATATAATCATTGCATATCTTTAAGAGTTGAATACCCAATTGTCTGTCTCCCTTTCACGGATCCCGAAGAAGATTTGACATTTCGAGAGGAAATCGAACGCTATAGGCGTCCAAGCTCTCGTCGTCACTGACTCACAGGTGTAGTGACAAAGTACATGTCTTGCATTTGTGAGGATGTATCAGTCCATACCACGACCTAGGAACACGAACTTAGCTCCAGACCTCATGTAATATTCGCAACGGAAAGCCGAAAGGATGGACATCGACACTCGCCGAGAGAGATGTTGATCTTTTTGAAGCTTTTCTATTGAGAGTTTGTTTTACATTGAACATGATCGATTTCCAAGGGTCAGTACAACAGAATTATGACTGTCACCCAAGGTTGCTGAGGTGTCCATTTTGCTACGTCTCAGACGATAGGCAGCACCTATGGTATCTTGTCTTATTGATTTCGGACAGTGAACGTGCGTACTAGTGTACCTTTCTCTCCCCATGTTCCGCGGGGCTTGTGTCACTCTGCTCAAGTTCGTTCAGAGACATCGGTGACTGTAGCAATGTGTACTATTTGATTCGACTGATGTTGAGCGTTAACATACTTTGTACGCTGTCCGAAGACAGGTTGACATAGCTTGCCTTCAGAATTTGCTTCAAATCTGCCCCCGGTTCAATATTGTCAATCGTGGGTACATAACACTAGAACCAGTCGTCTGACTGCGGTGGGAAGTGGTGTTTCTGAAGAAAGAAAACAAAACATGTGAGTAGCCAGTTCATGGGAAAGTGAGCAAGAATACAAGAAAAAATATCAGATTTCCGTTCTTGACCTGTCTCGGTGGTTCCTCTCGTCCGGTGAAAGTATACCAAAAGAAACAAGGTCTGGGATTTCAACGAGACGCATCTCTCCAGAAGTGTGAAGGTGTCATCTTTCTAAGAGCTATCGAGCTAGAGACATACCGATAAAAACGCTAACATTGGCAAGCTGTGAAAGCCCTGGTTATGTCGGCCTACTTATTGACTCGGGTCCTGAATTTAACCTTGGGCCGAAGGAGTCCTTGAATAACAAGTACTGTAAGTGTCGGGCGGCATCGTCGAGTATATCCAGGAGTCTGGGGG
>JAGGAS010028302.1:0-10450 GCA_017657355.1 Termitomyces sp. K1Ac | reverse complement strand
TTGCTTAGCTCTCACGGTTTCTGTATCGGGCATGTGGTGCCCGAGGCTCAGGTCGGCGGGCCCATCGCTCTTGTGCAGGATGGTGATGTTATTTCCATCGATGCCGTTAAAAATACCATTGAACTCCTCGTATCGCCCGAGGAGTTGGAGAAGCGTCGCGCGAAATGGGTCGCCCCTCCCTTGAAAGTCTCCCAGGGCACTTTATACAAGTACGTCAAAGCTGTCACTGATGCAAGCCACGGCTGTATCACCGATACATGACGTCCCGCCCATCTAGAACATTGATAGCACTTACTGTCAATGTTGTACCAAAAGTAGGATGCAGTACTACAAATATTGAGAAGATATATGAGAGACACTGGCGCTCTGTTAGAGCTCGAATTGAAAGAGGCTACCCTTTACTTTTTTTCATGCTCCGTTTTTTCTCTGCTTTAGGCATTTTGTGCTTTCGCTTTTCTCTGGCCTCTGCTTTAACAGCTTGCTTCCGTTCCTGTCGTTGTGATAAGAGGGTTGATCAATGTATAAGCACAATGAACGAACCTTTTTAGCGTTCTTGTCTTCATGTCGATGTCCTCTAGGCTTTCGTTCTACAAATCCCTCCTTGTTCTCTCCGTCAGAATCATTTCCGCTGTCTCCGTCGCTTTCTTCACCACTTTCTTCACCACTTTCACCAGGATCAGAGTTTATTTTCTCAGAAGATTTTTCTTCAGATAACGTGGGTATCATGTCGTTAACAACACCGATCGTTTTCGCGTAAATGAGCCCGTCCCCTTCTCCGCGAGCTAGCTTCTCAACATCCCGTTCGGGGTCGTAGACTTCATTCAGGGTTCGAGGAATAAATGACTGCATGAAAACTGAATCCTCGTGAACAGACGTCGATTTGAGATGGCTGTCGCCTGAGGTTCCGTTGTCAATGGATAGATCACTATGTTCTGTCTTCTCGATCCAGCTCCTGAGCACGGCCTCGTCGTCTTCCCCCTCCCCAGTTTCTGATACCTGGACTTGCGTGATAAACTCGAAGCATCTCCGGAGACCCAGACACCGCACACCCAACCGGCTGAAGAAGTCCTCCACATTTTTTATGTCCTTGCGAAGGAAATCAAAGGCAGCGGGATGGTCATGTTCCACGCTCTGCGACACATCGATAATGCATAGATGCCCCTCGTGATAGAGGATGTTGTACTCTGACAGATCAGCGTGGACCAACTTACACTGATGAAACATTCTACGTGTAACCAGGACGAGTTCCACGTACAGGTCAGGACACTTATCCTGCGGTAGTTCGGCATCTTTGAGTCTAGGTGATGCCCTAAAAACAACTACTCAACTCTGGGCCTTCGATAGCAAAAAGACGGACGCACCAGCCGTCCTTGTCTCCAACGAAGGACATGACGAGAACATTTTCCCGAACTTCGATGGGATCGGGACAACGGATCCCAGCGGCTACGAGCCGCCTCAAATTCCTCATTTCTTTTTCAGCCCAGAGTCGAACCATTTTCCGAGGATTGTGGCGGTTATAGCCACGTCGAAAGCGAAATTCTCCAGTCACATATTTATCACGGTCTTTGAAGACGAGAATAGATGTCTTGTAGATTTTCAGGGCTAAATGTGCGTTTTCAGGAGTTGAAGCATGGTACACATTTGCCTAACAGTACATTACTTTAGAGTCACAGACACTTTAAAGATATCACCTACCTCTTTTCCGGTACTGATGCACCCATTAATCTCATTGATCAGTCCCCTTCCAATCATTTTGAATAGAATTATCCGAGTTCTGGGATCGAGGACCTGTTCGGTTGTGGCACGGTCTGCCTTGTCCTTTATATTGGCATGTGCACTCGGACCCTTCCTGTTGATGCCGACGCCCATAACATAAGGTGTATCTATTTTAGCGATCCGTGAGTTATATTTTGCCAGAGCAGCAAGTTGATCGGCTGTTTTATCCTTCGCATGTTTTGCTGCTAGGGATGCCGTGCTATTTCTCGGATGGTTGATCGCAGGCAGTGCTGCCACAGATTCAGACTTCGTTATCGAAGATGATGAGCCCTGGGCGTTCCCCGTTCGTACAGCAACATGTTGTCGCAGTCTATTATATTGTTTTGTGAAGTCTGCCCCCATGAGTACATATGACACTCATCGGGATATCAAAAAGATGCACCTCGCTCAGCAATTTCCCAATCCTCATCCTCGACGCGACTGTTATCGTACTCCTCATCTATCTCATCTTCATCGTAATCCGAATCTTCTGGCCATTCCAAGTCGTCAGAATCGTAGTCAACGGTGTCTACGAATGAATGATGTGCGCGGGGGTCTTGAGTCATCTGTACGATTCCTACATCTTCCGCGTCGTCGAATTGACCTGGCTCGATGGTGGATGCCATTCAAAGAATGTTTGGAATTCAAGTTTTTATCGTGGTCTGTGACTTTTGAAAGATTATCAAAATCTTATCTTACATAGATAATTACAAAATCGCAGTCGCCAATCAGATAAGTTTATCATTGTTCAACTGAAACGGGCCGAACCGAATTTATACTCGGACAACCTAACAACCTAAGTACATTCAAACTCTGTACACGCCCCACAGCTATCGTAAGCTTAAGTCTCAATGCTTAATCTCAAGCCACAGATGCAGTCCGTTCGAAAAAGAGCAACCTTCAGGTCTACAGAAGGAAATGGGTTTGAAGAGGACGATGGGCATATCCTAGACGAAGAAGGTCGGCGCTTACTTGGCGACATGGGGACTACATATATCTAATCCTCAGGCACTTTTCCAGAACAAGAAGCATTGATTCAGATGTTAAAGGAGGAAACCCAGTCGTCTAACCACCGTTTCCTAGCCGTACTGCGAGTCATTTTGATCCTCTCCTTTTTCCTGTGAGTTCCTTGTATTATTGGTATCGGCACTTTAACGCCGCTTTTATCAGCCAAATCTTTTCGTTGTTCAAAAATCCACTGCTTGCTATCTTTCCTCCAACGGTACCCGACACTACTCCGGAGATTCCTCTGCCAATCCCGTTCACACTCTTTAACCTGTTTCTACATTTCAATCTCGCCTTGGTCGTGTTTCCCGCTGAACTGCGGTCGCTCAATATCTTTTCTGAAGCAGCATTGCATCCTCTTCCGTATCAGTTAACATACGTCATTGCTGCAGTACCCCCAACATTGTCCATGTTTCTCCGTAAATCATGGCAGTCGACAGCGTGGTGGGGTGTGACCATCCTTGCTGTTTTCGCTGTACAGACAGTGACATACTCTATCAACGAAGGGAACGAAAGCATATCTGAGCTTGAGTCTATGCGATATGTCTCGCGAGGGGCATGAACTCTGATATATCACGCATTTGACGAACTTTGATCCCTAGCTATAGTTGACTTCTGTAGGGCAGGGTATGATTATATACGTAATTTCCGGTCTCATTGCTTTCATGCTTTCCCTGACTTCCCTCCTGCACGATATCAACTCTGGTCTTGCCCATCTCTTAGTTCTTTGTGGCGCTCTGACATCTGTTCCGAACCAGTCATGTTCCACGTATTTGTTAGGAATCATTATCCTTGGTCTACTATGTGTCAGGGAATTACTTTATATTTCTGATTACAACACCGGCGAACTGCTGAGATCCTCAGTTGGTTACAACGGCTTTTTCAGAGAAGTCAATGTGGAGGTCATTCTAGATTTTTCTCTCTTGTAATACATGTCCGCCGACCACGAACTAGTGTGTCACTTCGTGAAATTGACTGGGCGACTGTGTGGCGAAGGGGTGCAAGCTTCAAGGCTTGACGACAAACGAGTCAACGTGAATGGGCCACTTGAGCGCCAAGCACTACTAGGCCACGATTTCGGTGAAACACCACTTAGGATTCTCTGTGTCCAATATTCTACGTGCTAC
This sequence comes from Termitomyces sp. K1Ac, assembly GCA_017657355.1. NCBI lineage: Eukaryota > Fungi > Basidiomycota > Agaricomycetes > Agaricales > Lyophyllaceae > Termitomyces > Termitomyces sp. K1Ac. The sequence goes on along the minus strand of JAGGAS010028302.1, from coordinate 6,563 downwards.
ATATCAACTACTTATTCTGTCTACCAGCCGCGGCAGGCCACAGCTGACCAGAATGTGTGTATAATTATGTAATGCATATGGTTCCCAATAGAAACTCATCCTGTTCCATCAAGTTGGAAAGCTCTGCGTCATAGCGACCTCCATTAATGATGTCCACTAAACCCCCCAGCTGTCAGCGAATTGAGACGATAAGTCGGCACATACATGAGCAACTGCTTGGTATACCTTCATTCCGGAAGGTAACATCACGAAGGCGCAACCAGTTTGCGATTGACTTAGCATGCGTCGCACTTAGCCTTCGGTACGCTGTAGCGATGTTCAGTTCTATGCGCTGACGTATTTGGTTTGGTCGTGCTGAGCAGAACTGGTTATCTCGTAGATTGCATCTCCACTCCAGACTCTAAGGATGTCTTTGCAAATCTCATCTCTGGCCTTCGCGTGGCGAGTATATCCAATGTATGTATATTGATTGTGGCGGTCTAACTAAGCTGCTCAATTCACAGGCATGTCCGGAGCTTGAGTCCATTGTTCACGTATATGAACCTTCATCTGAACAATCTTTCTTCGTAAACATTCCAATGTTGCTTGATAGCCATATCCCAGACAATAAAACTGCATATGTGCGCTTTGGACCTGGGACTTCTTCGTTTTCGCTTGTACGTCAACCGGTATACTCTTCAATATGATATGTTGTTCTCAAATCACACGTTAGATTACAGACCCACCATCTGATCTCATTACTGCTCTCGACTCGCTGAAGGAAGAGGTAATAGCTGAGACTATGCCCCCTTCCTCGATCACTATGAAATCAGGCCTACCAGTGGAATCCGCGATTCCTTTGGCAGCTGTCCTCCTTGAATATCCTGTGGCATACAATCCCACAACATCGGATTCTTTTCTGAGTAATGTGACTTTGGATGTTTATGAATGCATTTTATCATTTGGCGAAATTGTCCATACACTACTGAAGTTCTCCTGTCCATCTGAACTCAGCCAACAACACTCCGACATGCTTGGTTGTCCCCGCATCATTGCATCTTTAACCGATAAATACCTTCCTCGTATCCGCACGATGGCACCGACTGTGTCGTTCCAAGTCCTTCATACCAGACAAATCCTAGATCGCGTCGTTCTCTAGAAGCCAGCTTAACGTGGATACATTGCACGTCACATTGTACATATTTCAACTACATTTATTCAACTTCCACATTGATAATTTTGATGTCTTCGTAAGGTTTGTCCGTCTTGCTGACCTTGACATTTTCAATGGTGTGAACAACTTCGTAACCCGAAATAACACGTCCGAAGATCGTGTGTTTCTTATCGAGCCAAGGAGTTGCAGTGGTTGTGATAAAGAACTGAGAGCCATTGGTGTTAGGGCCTGCATTGGCCATGCTGACTGTGTAGGGTCTGGCAAAACACTGGTTACTGATAAGCAACTCGCAATTGATTCAAAGACATGCCTGTCATGTTTCAAATCATCAGAGAACTCATCCTCGAACTCTCTGTCCCAAATTGACGTTCCTCCGGTTCCATCACCAAGGGGATCGCCAGTTTGAATCATGAACTTGGCGATGACACGATGGAAGATGATTCCTTCGAAGAATCCGCTTCGTGCATGTCCAACGAAGTTTTCCACAGCCTTTGGAGCCTGCTGTGGGAATAATCGAAGGTGCATGTCACCAACAGTTGTGTGGATAGTAGCTGAGTTTGCCACTGGCGAGGGCCCAGTTCTGGCTGCGGGGGCTGCAGCAGCAACGTTTTGCTCGTCGCGTGTAGGTCGTTCGTTGAATATGTCACGCTCCCCGAGTTTATTGTCCCTAGGGATGATTGATTAGGTAAAATCTTGACCCGACATGTTGGTATAGACGTACTCAGGCTCAGAACGAGTAAAAAGGTAAAATCTACCACGTTTGAATCCAGTGCAGAACAGCGTCGGGTCCCTCTGGGCCTTGTTAGCAAGAATGGGGTTAGCAGAGGCGGCCATAGCCTTAATTATTGTCGAAAGTGAACATATGTTGGAAGCGGCCAAAGGAGAAAGTGACGAACCATCGTTGTTATGCCTTTCTTAGCAGGTGCGCCTTGATACAAGTTGAGATTCAAGAACCGAACAGCTTCATCCTTTCCCAGCAATCGAACGACACGGTTAGTAACAACATTAAGGACTGAACCAGTATCAGCTCCGAGCTTTCAGTGACAAAGGGCAGGCCTACCTTTGATACCAAGCAAGGTAGGATAAATGATAAAAGATCCTGTTTCATCCCATATCGCATTGATCCAGCGGCCAGGTGTGAAATTATCAGGGCCAGGTATCTCTAACTCCCGTTCGACGGCAAGACGACGTCCAAACTCCATGTCCTCGACCTTGTATGCAGCAGTACCAGCCTGTTGCATCTCCTGAACTGCTTCGAGCGACTCGTCGTACTTGCGTGTCATTTTTCCACTCAAAAGGTTGAAGACACGGACTTGACGGTCTGGCAAAGAGAATGTGACAAAGGAGGACGAGTTGGGCGAAAGTGTAATGCATGTCGGAGTAGACTTGGACTATTTGCAAGTGAGCCGTGGAGGAGATGTATGGAATGAGTCATGAGCTCGCCTTTTTGAATTCGTATAAATCCGTTTCGCTCTTATACGACCATAAACCGGCCACGTTCTTGGGAAGGACAAACGGCTCGACAGGCTGCCAATATTCAACAAATCCACCTTCATCTGCGGAGATTACTGTATCGAACTTGTCGCTGAACTAGAAAGAGATCGGCGTTAGTGTTCCACTCTTTCAATTGTCTAAAGCATACCGTCATAATATGGACAGGGAAGCGATGCAAGGCATCGATAGTTTCCAGAGGCTTGCCATCCCCACGGCCATCGTATATTCGTATTGTCCCTGTCTTTGAGTCAGACCTGCCAGACAGTCAACATCAGAGATAGGCTTCGATAACGGAGTGAAAGGCATAGTACACTGCAAGGAGGCCTTGAGCTTGTCCGGGTCTATGCACCCAGCAGCATGCGTGAGGAACGTAACCAAGTTTGATGATATTGATCATGTCTGACGATTGACTTGAGACTGTGAGGCACAGGAAGCATTGATATGCACACACCGAAATTGACTACATCGAATACTTTGGCATTTCCGTCATCCGATACTGTCGCAAAAAGCTGTCCGTCTGCGCTAGCAGATACAGCCACAACTGGACTAAGGTGAGCGCGGTAATGCTTCACAAATTCTATTCCCTCGTCTTGCTTTTTCCACAATTTGAGATGACCATCGACGGACGTTGTAATGAGGAAATCAGTTCTGAGACATGAAATGAGCATGCGAATTTAGAGGGTTGAGCGGATAAACCAACTTTGTGACCACACAGAAGTTTATGGTGTCACGATGCATGAAGCTCTTGTAATATTGGTCAGTGTTGGGCAAATGTTCAAGATACAGGCGTTCATGTGGGAGCACTATAGAGGTAATGTTCTGCGTTCCTTGAGGCTCTACAGAAAGAGGACACGATATCGAACACACCTTTGCGTTTTTTCTTCACGCCTCCAGCCTCGGCAGGCATGGGCATGGGTCCAACGTCATCGTCGTCATCGTCGTCTTCAACAGGTCTAACTGGACTGGCATCTTTAGCAACCACAACGTCTTCCGGTTCGTGGTCGCCATTGCGGCTACGTTTTCCAAGAATGGACGCGTCCTGTTCAGAGTCGGACATGAAGGAGGTGATCAAAAGATGAACGTTAGCTCCAATCAATTCTGTCTACATCGTCGGAGTTCGGATGGATCTTGCAAGCAACTTCAACTCAGTTGGCAGTTTTCCAAAGGCTTTGCTCTAAAATTGCAATGCACAACAAGGATAATATATATAGGGTATCAGGACTCCAAATCATGGAAACATCAGGTTATGCAAAACATTTCCAGGTCTACATCACAACACAATCATCTTTCCTCTTTGTTGCTGCCTGTTCTTCAGCGGCCAGTATAGCCTTCTCCTCTTCGCTCAACAACTGCAAGATTGCCTAGTCAGAAATACTATAAACATTGAAAGAAGAGCACATACGCCTTTCTGAGCGCGTGTTCGCATTGCCTTGAGTTTGCTTTCCTTCTCCGCCCTCGCACGCCTACATTACATATTTTTATTGATATAATAGGAATTGTGGAATACATTGAGTGAGAGGGATGTTTAAGCGCATGCAAAGATGGGTGGTGGTACAAATGCGTTGTAGTCGATGAGTAGAGTTGTAGTGGATACAGGTCGATTATTGCGAGCAGTATTGTTGGTTAGAAGAGGCGTAAGGGATTCATCGGAGAGAGCAATAGATGGTAAAGCGCTAATGAATTATCGGTTGTTACTTAGAAGATATTAAGGGAGTTAAACATACCTGTCAGTCTTAGAAAACGGATTCGAGTGGGAAGAAGGGGTTGAGGGTTTCGTAGCGGCAAGCCTTGATGATGATCCGGAATTAGAATTTTGTGTGGCGATCTTTGCGGACGCAGCAGCTTTCTTGACAGCATCCAAAGTGGCTACACCAGCAGCAGTTGCTTTAGAATTTAAATTCTTTGCATTTGCATGGGTAAAAGGATTGGTTACCCCAGGTCGAGAGGTCGATGGAGCAGAAGCAGAGACTGGTGTGCAATTATGGTCTGTAGGAAATCGATGGGTGGGGCAAAATTGATTGCGGCATTTCTGGAAGACTTATTAGCACTTATCCCATCGAGAAGAGCACAGCACGTACGTCGCAACGAATGGGTTGGAATAATGCTTTCTTGCAATTTGCTCGTGCACAGACAGGCATGGTTCTCGCTCTGCCAGATTTGCCAGTCATAACTGGACACTCCTTGGTGATGTGGTCTTCCATCCTGTCGTTGGGATCCTGTCCCGGACGCACTGCTACTGGGGTATTACAGAACGGACCTACATCATTTGTGAATGCTTGCTCAGGTTGATCAAGTAAGTAATGAAGGGAACATACAATCTGGCGCTACACGGTTAAACTTGTTCTCATCATACTTTGGACACTTGTGAGCAACAACCTTGAAGTGCTCTTGGCAGAAGGACTCCTGACAATGTTGGCATTTGAATGGTAGAAAGTCGACGAGGAGACATGAGGGGTGAGAGCACTGTTTGCCGATAGATAGAAGCTCGGTGCCGTTGTCGGTGACAGACATGTTCAGTTCAAAATAGGTTAGACGATCGTGAAAGAAAAAGAGCGTGAGCGGCTATACTTATGTGCAGGGCTTACGTGGCCTTGCTGCCTACGTCCCCTTGTGATTGAGGTCGAATGTTCGGGCATTATCCGGACGGTCGCAAGAGACTGCTGACAAAGCGTGATTTGGTTGTGCTGCAGCCACCATGGGCGACAATTTCGTCACTGTCAAATTCACTTTTGTGAGGCCACTGCCCGTGTATTTGATTCGCAACAAGTCGCTAAAGAGAAGCAGATTCGACACGGGGAGTCGACAGACAATCTGGTTTGCGTGACTCCTATACATATCGTTAGTAATTTGAACCTCAAGTAATTCAATTAGCTTTCTGTTTGGGCTGGGTGGAAAGATTCCAAATTATCGAATCATGGTAAGTAATGGTCTTGAAAAAACCCAGATTATATCTACGATTGATTTATTTATGCAGGCAAATGTGTGAGTCTGAAAACATGGTTAAGCTCAACGATTGAACAACATACAGCAAGCGGAAGCACTTGCAAACTCCTTCGCAAATATTAGTCTTACCGCCATACACTCATCCCCTTTAGAACGCGCATTTTTGACTGCCAAAGCTCTGCAGGCAGCACAGCCAAATTTTGTGCCACTTGAAACATCGCCGCTCCTTCGCGAACAGAATTTTGGACGTGGCGAGGGCCAGCGCTATGATGTTCGAAAGAAGCCACATCTCTCTTTTCAAGAGCACATCACGGAGGGAATATTCATTTCATCGTTCAATCGATCTGACAGATATCCGGATGGTGAAAGCCTCGACGATGTGGCAAAACGCGCCGATAGTGTTGTCAAAGATATCATCCTTCCTTATGTCAGAAAAGCGACAAGAGAGAACATCCAGGATATGCACGTTGCCTTTGTGAGCCATGGCATTTTTATCGCAGAACTTGTCGCTTCGTTAGCAGCCCAAGGTGGGAGCAGGCCACGGCCCAATCAGTTTCGCGGTTTACGGAACACTGGTTGGACACTTGTTACCGTGAAATCAATTGTTAGTAATCGCCGGGTTTCCTTGACAAGAGTCTAAGGAGTCTTTTCTTTAGAGGGATGATAAAAATCATAAACAAGACATTCATTTTCCGGTCGTTGAAGTCGTCCAACATAATATATACAGACACTTGGATACCCTCGTGAGTAAACCAAAATTCCAAGTTTGAAACCGAGAACTCAAGTAATCCTTCAGGTTCGGCAGAAAGGCGGTATCGGCAGCGTTGCATACGATCCCGGACAAAAAGACATCAGGTCCTTCTTTAAGCCTTCCCAGAAAGACGTCAGTATGCGAGAGGCTCCTACAACTTATAGATAGCACGGAGTTTCCGTGAAGTCTATCTGTTCGTGTGTGTCAATGCAGAGCAACTTG
>JAGGAS010028301.1:0-15345 GCA_017657355.1 Termitomyces sp. K1Ac | reverse complement strand
GAGAGATCGAACATTGGCAGGAATAAGTTCAGGATACCTATCTCCCATGCCATTAGTCAGTCCTAGCAGCTGAGCTAAACTGTGAATTGCAATCTAGGCTGATCAATATTTTGCAGCAGCAGTATCAATCTTGATGTTGGTTTGGGTGATGATGCTCTGAGCATGGGTGTTATGCCACTGACCTCACTCGCATCAATCCTTGTTGATGTAGAAGAAGGCTTGAATCCAAAGCCCATCCCATAACTCTGCCAGAGCATCATCTGCCTGGACACAACAAAGATCCCATTCTATTTGTAGTAGTCAAGAGTTACAGAGTATCACAGCCAACAGCATCTGAGATCTGGGTGCAGATGGTGGGGGTAAGAGAAGATGGTAGGTATAGTTTGATGTCTTGAGGAGCATCTTCATGTTGACTGTCTGGTTGGTTCTTCACATTGTGAACTTGGGCTGCTGAAAGACCTGGAATATAAAGATGCTGAATATCTATCCACACCAAGATCTGCCAACAAAGGATGTTCCCCCGCTTGATGAGATTTGCCTTCTACTTGTCTCACTCGTCTTTTGGCAACATATGAGTAATGCCAAGGTTCTGGGTTCAAACATTGCTAGTGCAGAAACCACAAACATGCTCTGGAATGTGCTTGCACATGCTTTGACACGTTGTGTGCTAACACGGTTTTCACTCTTTAGCAACAACTGCAACCGGTTCCGGTCCATAGTTGTTGCCAAATTGGAAAAAAAAAACCACAACTGGACTGGACCTTGCAACACTAAGGCCAACTTGAATGGTACCTGGCAAGCTGTCTACTTACCTGCCAGTTGTAAAGACACTGGATCATGCTGGGTCTTCAAAGTGATGCATCTACCCAATGGCACCATGGAAAGGTTCAAGGCATGAGTGGTGGCACCAAGGTACAGCCAATGCCCAGGCATTGACTTTGACAAAACCTTTGCCCCAACTGCATGATGGGCCACAGTCAGAACAGTCCTAGCACTAGCCGCAATGGAGGATATGCACCTCAAGTCCATGGACACATCCTCACAATTCAGGAAATTGTTTGAATTTCTTTAAAATGAAATTTGAGAAATAGTGTGGAAAATCTTTTGTGTTTTTCAAGCTTTTCTGGGTTAACATAGGGGAAAGATTCATTTTTTACCCTAAGAAAAAGTCAAGAAACACAAAAAATTTTTCTACACTATTTCTCAAATTTTATTTGAATTCTTTTTTGAGAAAAATGTATTAGAAATGATATAACATGTTTCCGACATGTTTTTCTCAAGAAATTCAAACAATTTCCTCAAGTGTCAGCATCTCTGTATGAAGGAGGAGGAAGAGTAAATTATACTGACGTGGTCCCCAATTGGAACGATCAGTTCATCATGGATACAGGATATATACTTATCTAATCGGTACTATAGTGTATGGTATTGTTGACACCGAGCTGTACCTGAAATTTCCTGAGGGCTTTGCCAAAAATGTCCCTCCAGAAGTCAAACATAGATGGACTAGTGGTTGGGAAATTAGAGAAGGGTCTAAAACAAGGTGCACATCTTTGAAACAAGAGGATGCACGGTGTTTCATTCTTTGTACACAGCTCGACGTGTAATTCTAGAGCTCCCAACCCTGTAAGTCCGTTACACATCATCCAGCCTGGATGGATCCCTCAATTTGCCATCAATACATCAATTAGTCCCTCACCTCATCCTACCGCAGCTCCAGTCTCCCATCAAGGACTACGAACGCGAGGGACGCTTGGATTATATTTATACTTCATACGAAAATCTGCTCCTCGTAACTTTGCAGATTCAGGACAAAGCATGGTCTAAACATTCGACGTGGGAATGTGGGCGCTGTCTTGTCAAATTTCAATGTCTATGCCATGATGTACGTACATATGTACCTCAACCTGCAGCCATCGTTTTTAATTTGCTAAAAGAAGATAACATGATCCCTTGGTGTTTGTTCCCACACAGAGACAACTGTGGGTGATACCAGCAACGGCGAAATTGGAGAAGTGGGCGGAGCCTTACTTAGCCTTGCAATTTTTATGATTGGTATTGACTCCAAAGTATCATAAGTATAGGTATCCTTCGTACCGTGATGTATACTCAGTTCTTATACTGCTTGATGGTCACCCCTCGAATCTCAGTCCAAGTTCAGCATGAGCAGCGGACTCCCCACGTGAGTCGATGGTCCCTTTGCTGAGCTGGTGTAACGATATGTTATTATCCAAATCTAAATCTGAAAGTCAAACAGTTGGATTTTCGAAACTTGATTCGAGCGCTTCAACACACCTTGGAAAAAACGAGAAGTGGTGCCACGAGTTTGCGCAGTTTCGTTGAGAATTGCTTGTGCCGTCTTTCTATAGTTCAAGGTCACTAGGAGACTGTTGACGTATACTGGTTTATCCCCCATCAGGATGATGGATGTTGGGTATTGCAGTGAGACTTACGTTTGCTTCGAATCAGTGTCAAGGAGATAAAGCCAAAATTTTGGGGTAATGCGAGCCACTGGGACGTTCGTAGTAAGGAGAAAGCTTATGAACTTCATTGTGTAATTACACTTACGAGGATCAGCGTAAGTGAGGACGCGCCACTGCAAACGGTCGGTCAATCAACCTTGCCTCTTGTCAATTTTGACTCACCTAGTTAGTATCCCTGATCGGATGCTGTCATACGAGGCTCGTCCGAACGATCACTGTCGACTTACCAATATTGACGGTGTATAAGATTAATTTTTTCACAACAGTTTCTGTTCTGATGAAAGAACGGGCATCAACTTAAGGATTTGATGAGCGAGGTGAGACAAAACCTTGCAAAACCGGATCTGATTGGGTATTCAATCGTGTGAGTATCGTCCAACAAACGACTATGCTTACCGATTACGGTGTAGATAAAACCACAATGATATAGAAATTGCGACATCACAGAGTGAGGTAGCAGCGAGTTCGATACTCCCTCCGATCTGGGTATATTAGCATAAGTGCCAATAATTCTGACATCGCATTGAAGTTTACCTGGCCCATCTGTTCATGTACAGCGGACAACAGATGTTGTACCGTTCTGGAAGGGGAAAGGGCACGTCAGGACTATAAAAATCAAGATAAGGGCAAGTGTACCCACAGATCTCCCCATAGAACTTGAGCAAGAAGGTGAGCTCGTTCTCAATGAGAGATATCAAGATGTAGTGTCCGTACCAAAGCCGAAAACTAATCGCAAACGATCATAATCATTAATGAGACAGCAGAACACCAAGAGAGCTAACCCAGTTGCAAGATGGACAAGCTAGACTGGAGCCAACAATCAGAATGAATCAAGAATAATCAGAGGGAAAACACTTACTAGGACGTAAACGAGCTTCATGTTTTCACTCACTATGTTGATCGTCAGGAACCATTCAGGCAAGACCGAAGTACAGCATACACATATAAACTCTCATGATGTACAATCTGAGCGCATCATTAGCTTCGCATCCCACATTTATCGACTCGGGCGTCGCACCCTTGGACACAACTTGTGATAAGGTACTGCAGGGCGAAGTTCGAACTTAAGGCGAACCATTTCCTATCCAAGGCACACATCACTCACAGTAGCTATTATGGACGCCTGTCATAAGTAGGTTGAAGAGGAATCAGAGGATATAAAAGGGATCACTCACCCCGAGCGACCTAGTCACATTGATGAGGGCATATAGACTCCAGTAACCAGTACGGCGCTACGTACCAGTGAAAATCAAGCAGGCCGCGGTATTTTTCAGGCTGCCGACAGATTATGTACCAGAAGTGTACAACTTCTGCTACCATCGCGAAGTGAAATGTATCTAGGATTCTACGTGGACAAATCAATTTCAATCGGAATCATGAAACAAAGGAATAGGACTTACAATGAACCCCATACCTGCACGATAGTTCTACGCTGAACAACAAACGACCCTAGTAAGCAGATATTATTCTTACCACGCCCCGCACAAGAGGTTTATCCTGTCGGTGTCTACGAAGGTAAATGACAGCCTGGGATACAGTAATGCCGAACAGGCTGATATTGTAGCCAATGGTCAGTCAAGCAAAAGTCGAACCAAGGTGAGAGACGTACAAGCAACCAATCATCATGCCTTATCCGCTGAGTATGAATACGTGAGAGGTGTTCGAAGGGTGTTATGAATCTCACCGATGATGAAGGGAGCGTAAACCTCTCCAAAAACCACGAGCTCAGCCAACTCGGGGTCTGACATGCCGCAGTGTTAAACAAATGAGCGTAGAAGTGGAGTTGAGTGAGACGACGATCGAAAGAGGTTGAAAGCTTGTTGGTCGAAAGGAGTTCTTATATTGGCCTAGAGGTGATTCAGCGGATCGACCTTTGGCAGACACGATGGAACCTAGTACCTGCCCTAACTGAGCCAAAGCTTGAAGTCATGGGACGGGGACATCAGGAAGAGGCTCACGTACAATAGACTGACTCCAGTGGTGTAACAGGGCTCTAAAAAATTGTGGCCTTCTTAAAGTGTCCCTGTCTACCTGACTGTATAATATGGTAGATCGCAAGTAGTGCTTGTTGCGTACCAGCACAGCTGGCTAAGTTTGTTGCTGTCTTGCCCATAGAACTTTACCTCAGATGAATAGAATATAAATCAGGTCACAAATCTAGATACTGGATGGTTGCAATTCATCGCGATTCAGTTGTCTACTGAGGATGATGCCGAGAGAAACAAACAAATTTGGCGCATGTGAGAAGTGGAGCACTGACCATTCCAGCTGTCATACGTACCTGACTTCGAACAGGCCCTTCCAGTTCACGAGTATACAATTCTGATTCAAAGCAGATCAGGCCCCAACCCAGTCAATAGATATAAAATCGTGATGATCTGCTACGTATCATTTCAAAGGCGAAAAAACGGCATTATTGCCTATACACTTGTTACGGAATGTCACCATGAGGTCGCTACAAGTTTGCACTAGACTTCGTGTGCCGTGTGCTCCACTTTCGTGATGGCGTCTTTGCTTCGTGGGATGATCCGAAAGCCAAAGGGTTTGGGTCGACTGAGAGAAACAGTAATCACGTCAGACAGGAGTTTCCCGTTGACGCCGATACATACATAGCTCACTCACCTGAACAGACCTGAAGTATATTCGATGTGAGGTTCGACTTCTTGACCGGCAGTGTTGACGGGCTTCATGAGCTTATAGACAGAGAGCACGGAAGCAGCAACGATCCAAATCGTATCCAACGCTAGCCATCTTCCGGGACAAATCCTCCGTCCAAAACCAAAAACGGCCGTCGGAGTGGGGTTGATGTTATCAACGCTCTCCAAATAACGCTCCGGCTTGAACTCCATGGGGTCCGGATAATGCTTGAAGGCGCTGATTCAGTGTATTTTGACAGGTTAGCACATGCATGGTTACCATACCTCAGCATCGTGAAGTATTGTCCTGGGAAATATTTATCATCATCAGAAATCCAAGCCGAATAAGAGAGCTCACCAAATGTTGCCAAGAACTGTTGTTCCCTTGGGAATTCTATATCCCCTGTAATCATCGTTTTCTGTCAGAAGATGGGCTAGTGCAATGTTTACTGCGGGTTTCCATCGCAGACACTCCCACACTACGCAGTCCAAGTATGGAAGCTTGTCGCGGTCAGAAAAATTCGGTAATCGATCATGGGGGACGAAATAGTCTAATTCCTTTTGGGCTTTCTTTTGGATTTCGGGATGAAGGATCATCGCCAAAAAGAATGTGGCAAGAGTCGAGAGAGTCTGGAAAGTGGGTCAGTGATGCGGATTGGCAACGAGCGAAGGAGTACGCCACCGTGTCGGAACCGGCAGCGTATGCTGTTGCGGCAACGTCTTTAATTATCATCTCTTTGTCTTGACCACCTTCTTCATGGAACCACGTGTCGAGTTCTGCACTTGTCAGGCAGTGCTCTGCGGAGCCTTTTATCTGTGTCACGTTACGCCATATGCTCCTTACACGAAGCCTCAAGCTTACCATCCGTTCCTTCACCATATCAAAAGGTTGATTGAGCATGTCCATCGCGAGCTTTCGCCAGGTGAATGCCTGACGTTTGAAGTCTGCTCCCGGCATCCAGATGGGCACATGTTTCACTAGAATCGCATGAATCATGATCATCGATCAATGTCCATCGTCCCGGATTTACAAAAAAAAGTAGAGAGGGCTTACGAAGAGGAACATAATCAACCATATAACTACCGAAGACAGCGCTGGTCGAGATCCCGGCGAGGGCCGAGTCAGCGAGTGTAACATACTCGTCGCCTTTCTCTGCCACCTGATGCCCATAACATATTTCGAGAACAATGGCTGCCGTCGTCCTAGGGTTTGCTATATGACTGGAATTTTGAGCCGCAAGACGAAACATTTCTCACCTACGAAGGTAATGATCGAGCAATGCAGGATTCTGAGGATCCAGACTAATCAAATTACGAAGCAGAGTATATGCATGCTTGAGCTGTAGCGCGTGATAATTTAAAACGCTCTTGGGCTGAAAATAGTTATGAAACATGCTCCGATGCTGCTTGTACCAATTATCATAAGGTAAGCCAGAGAACAAGAAGCCAAATCCCATGCTAATGGTCGAATGTTGAAAAACTAGAAGCCATAGGTGAAGGTATCGCTTACAGTTCAGTTTGCATAGTTCGCACTGGTCTTGACGAGTAGATCGCACCCCTCTTTTCAAGAAGCTCTTGAGCGGCCTCAGCAGAGTTGAGGACGAGCATGGGATTACGGAACACGTTAAGGTATATCAGGTCCCCTTCAGTATCGTCTTTGAGTAAATGCACAAAAATTTGAAAGTCGGTTTTACCATATTTCTTGCGCCATTTATCGTACGTCAACCAAGGATACTTGTTTGGTAAACTTTCCTTCTTTCCAGCACAAAACCATCCAATACGTGGCCCGGGTGGCAAAGGGGGAGTATGTTTCGACAAGAAGAGATAGCGATAAGTCGCGACACAGGTACAGAGCAAGAGATATGGCCACCAGCTAGCGATTGACATCGTCGTTCACTTGCAAGTTCGTTTCTAAGGCCGGGCCGGTGCCGGCTGAACCGTCCTCTGTCACATCTTAGTACTTCGTAAAGTACGTATAAGTACCCGTTTACGCCATTGAAGTCGCGAAATCAAGCGAAAATTAAAGCCCGCCAGATCATCACGTTGTGATTGCCGATTTCATCCAGTTATATACCGGTCCGAAGTTGAACGACATTGAACTTCATTTGAGAACAAATGCAGTCACAGAACTTCATCGTTGAACCATGTTTCGACTGCCCATTTCGTACCGAGGCGATACGCTTCGTGCCCTATCAATCGTTCAAAGATGGCCTGACATTGCTATTCTTTCATGCAGTCAATCTGCACAAAGAAACCTTCACACCCCTGATCACAGAACTCGTGAAGACGATTTCTCCAGTAAGAATTCACGATATATGGGCCATTGGTAAGGAAGTACCTTCTATTCTTAAAATTGCGGACCAATGGTTCATCAGACAATCCGAATCAAGGCCGCAGTGCTAACCTGAACCGCGCTCTGCTCGAGTCTGAAGAGTATCGCAAGAAATGTATATGACTTGACATGATAGTTATTCCTGAGCTTATGTCATCCACAGGGTCTGCCACGGAGTACGCAAGAGCAGCGTATGCGCTTTTGTCGACGACTTCTCATGGAGTAAATTTCAGCCGGCGCAAGCTCGTCGGGATTGCGCATTCTGGAGGATCCACTGGACTGTAAGCGATAGTAAGCCTAATCTCATCCTTAAACTCGATGTTAATGATCTATTTGCCAGGATGATATTGCAAAAGATACATCCTGAGATCATATTCAAAGGCCTCATTCTATTGGATCCTGGTATCTTACCACCTGGGCAACGGTCTAGCATCAAACTCGCTGGACTCTTTAACAAGATGGCATTATCAAAGCGCGACACGTGGGCGAGTATTCAAGAAGCCCGCCTGGATCTCTCACGTAAAGGAGCTTATCGTTCTTTTCCTCCCGCCGCACTCGAGTCATTTCTTGTGTGTCATTCCCCACTCAATTCCGTAGGTGCACACTCAAAGTTACTTTGCCATAAGGAACACGGACTGCGCTTTGCTGGGAATTCAGGTGCTGTCACTTTGACATGCTCCAAAGTGCAGGAAGGGGTAAACATACAACTATACAGACTTGATAGTATTTCTCAAAATCAATTGACAGGCATATTATGCTGCAAATGACATGATCAATCCATCTGCAGAAACTCTCATCGCGCTGAGCGAGCAAGATCGCCTTCCGATCCATTTAATAGTTTGTTTGAAAGATGAATACAGGTGACACTCGATCATAATACATGGTACTTCAACTAAATCCTGCTCAATTTCAGGGGTATGTCGGATGAAATGAAGGCCTTTCAGGTAGAAACTGTGGGAAAAATGAAATGTGGAAGTGTGCAATTCATTGAAAAAGGCGGGCACATGGTTAGTTCATTTGTCGATTACATATCTTCTTCTTCGCCTATTGGGATCAGTTCCCACAGGTCGAACCATCACTCACTGCAAGATATCTTCGAAACGCACTGATGAGGATTGGGAATTTCGGAGTTCGCTTATGACCGATTGGCGGTCGCTTGTAGCATTGCGAAGATGTTGTAATTAAGGTTGTTGCTTCTTAAGAGTGTGTGAATGCCCTTGGCCATACCGGTCTTAAATCTGACACAACATTGATCTACACGACTTCTAGTTCAGGAGGCCTATGTTTAGCGATAACATTCTTTACTCGACACCTCATATGCTGCCTGATTGCACCATTTAGAAGCTGTAAAGGCCGTGTTGGCTGGTCGAACTTTGGGCGTTTTTCTAACCTTTCCATACTACATGTCGGACCGCAAACGTCCGCTGTAGGCAAAGACAACTATATTAATGAGTTCGATGACTTATCACGGTTGCAACACGGTTGTTCCAAAATGTCACATGCAACTAGTACCTACATCGAGACCGTCCACTCTTCTGCTGCTAATCGCGGGCTCTTCTTCACCGCGATTGAATCACTCATCAACAGCTCTTTCGATGTTGTTTCCCGATCCAAAGTGGTATCTTTAAAGAGTTACGGTAAATAGTTTGAATATTTCTGAACTGCCGGTACTACAACACTAACAAATATCATTCTTCGTCAGCCAAGTCGATAATGCTTTCTTACTTCAAACAAGTCAAATATGGGGTTCTAGTAGTGGAGTCAGACGGATCCGTGATTGAATTTGGAGAACATTTTGTTCTGGAATCGGATGGCTTTGCCCAGGAACTCAAGGCTTCTATTAAGGTATTGGATGAGAGCTTTTGGATACGTCTCTTCATGCACCCAGATTTCGGATTTGCTGGTGAGCTATTTCCTCTTGACAAAAGCATTGTGTTTACGGATATTCACTTATGCTACTTCTAGACGCGTACATGCTCAAATTAATCGACGTGGACAGCTTGAGTAGTATCTTCAAGGTTAGAACCAACTTGCAAGCACTTCACATCTGCACATATTGACAATTGTACAAGATGTTCATTCTCAACAGAAAGCTCCTCGGAGAAATGAAGTCTTACCTAGCCCCACTAGTGCATGGAATCAGTTATTTGTGAGGGCAAATTTTACATGCATATCGTTGTCGTTCTAATCGGTGCCGCTCTTCTCACAATTGTAGGTCCAACTTGAGATTCGCGAACACGCTCCTTGGTTCAAAAAGCAACATCTCGTAAGTTTATATCATACATAACTTCTTCTAGAGATGCTGAAGTCTCATAGAGTACATTATGACCTTCCCGAAGAGCTGTTCACTGGATTTCTTTCCTGGGACCTTACGTACGTGGAAAGACGAGCCTTCGCGCTTTGCTTCTGCATCATGTTTGAATCCTCACCTCTTATATTCATCGGATATACAGGTACAGTTGCGCCCTATTTGATGAAGAAGCGGGAGGCCATATCGGAGATTTGAAGGAAGCAAGGCCCATCGCACCACCAAGGAATCTAGCCAATCCAGATTTTAGGAATATACCCCCTGATGACTTGGAGCGTGGTCAGATGGCAAAGCTCCATCTCATTGCGAAGAAAGCCAGGATCCGTAAGGGATCACGTGTACTTGATATTGGGTATGAGTGTCTCCTGCCTAATCATAAGCACGTATTGACAGTGTGATTTTATCTGTAGTGGAGGGTGGGGAAGCTTCGCTATCCTAGTCAGCTTTCAGCCCGCTCTATCTTAAGGTGCTTATTGACAACAATGATAGGCTGCAAGAGAGTACGGCGCAATAGTAGATACCCTCACCATCTCGGAATCTCAAAAGGTGGCAGCGGACGCGCTAGTAGCCACTGAAGGTCTTTCCGACCATATAACTGTGCATCTTATGGACTACCGGGACATGCCACCTCACTTCGAAAACGCTTTTGACGCTGTGATATCTATCGGAGTGACAGAACATAGTACGTCACTGCCAATTGTAGGTCTATAGGGCTCGTTTTCACGCTTTCCAGTTGGCTTTGAATTCCTCAATGGATGGTTCGAGAAGATAGTCTGGGCGCTGAAGCCACAGAACTCCTTCAAGGTTTTTACAATGTCCACGGTGCCAGATACTCGTTGGAAGCAGTTCAGGAGGTGAGAAAAGATCTAAAATAAGGACATGTTAGCTCAATCATTTTCTTGCAGTGAAGTTGATTTCTTTCGGAAATACATCTATCCGTACGTGCACCCCACGTCTTTTCCGTTGGATGTTTCTTGCTCAAACCAACCAGTGGAGCAGCACTGAGTTCTCCGAGGACGCTCGTTAATGCAATCACAGATGCAGGCCTCAATATTGTATCCATCGATGACCTCAGTCCCCGTGAGTACTTCTTCCGTCTCTTTCTTTCTGAATCTCTATACTTCTTCATCGGCCTACATCTCGTTCCGAATCCCTTCCTCCGTTGCACTCTAGAAACCACTGACTCTTAATAATCACCTAAGACTACACTCGTACCGCTCGAGAATGGGGCTACCGCTTCGGTCGCAACTTTGATGCACACATCAAGCCAGCGTTACAGAGGCACGATCCACATATTACGGAGGAAAGCCTTGAGATCTTCCGTCGCAAATGGACATGTATGTAATGCTTTTAATCCTTTCGTTGATTGCTATGGCCCATTGACTTTGATACTCTCTTTCGATCACTCTTGAAAACACATGACATTGTAGATTACTTTGCGTATTGCGAAGGGGGTTTTGCACTCAGGTGCATATACGATCATCTCTTCGTTACTAGCCCTGAGGTCAGAGTGTCTCCGTTGCTTGTGCCTTTCCGGAGCTAATAATATATCCATTTGCAGCACAACGTTCTCGGTTATCCCAACTAAGGATGGATGGATTTGCATGACTGATTGGATGAAAGTGTCCAGCGTCGTCGCGGTGATAGAGTCTGTCATATTCACCCACAATACATAATGATTGCGCTGAGAAGATGTCCGCCCACTTGACATAAGATTGACATGACAGGATAGAACATAGGCAGTCCCAATCCATTGAGTTCACGGAAAGAAGTATCGTACATTCACTGAGGCTGCGTTCTTGCTTCCACTGCGCGATAATAGGCTCGGTGGCCAGGATTCACCGTTTGTAGACTTAAGAGACAAAATTTGTAATGCCGAGTTGCCTTAGAATCATCTAGAATTGTTTATGGAATAGGAAAATGGTGTGTGAACACGTCCGAGGTTGACGGATAATTCAAACCTGATTTGTATCCTTCCCTTTACAGACATCGAAACCTTGGAATCAGAAATTTACACATTTCTCGTAAATACTTATCAAGAGCGCTTCCGAGATGATTTACGTCTTCTAGATGAGTCTCTGCTTCGCTGTTCGCTTCTAACTAGAGCATTGGAATAAGCCATGCCTTCCGGAGATCTAATTCTAACTTCTCATTCGTAAGTAACATCATTTCCATTCTCAGCAAAGTTGCTTTCGTGAGACTGTATTAATTCCGTCGGTTGAACCTATATACTACCTAGTTACACAGAGCGGGTAATGCGAGCGACATGTTACTCCTGAATGATTATCACACAAACACAACCGTGACGCGCGGTTGAATTGAGAAGAAGACACATTTTACATACCCAGAGATGAAGTTTCCACGCTCACCACCGTGACTCGAGTGGCCATGAACTTTGGCATCGCCTGATTATAATGCGCACGCCAACTAGTCAGAGGCACTAAAAATGACAATAACCGAGTGGGTATGACGTGCACATCATGATCGACGTGCGGGAGAACCTGTGGCGCACCGACAGCACTGTTCTAATCTATTCCCTGAACTTGTTCTGAGCCTGATTCACATGTATATAGTATACTATGTTTCAGAACCCCATCAAGACAGTTTTAACACACTTTCCTACTTGCTTTGTTTCGACGACGTCCTGTATTTCTTTCTCTTTAGGGAGGAAAATAGGACGAAACAACGAACGCACTCGACACTAATCCAAGGAGGCCTAACTCGAACTATAAATCGTCAAACCTTGACCCTCACAGAGTGGGCTGTTTGCATACACATGTCGCTGGAGGAGAATGGTGGGTAGCGTGAGAGTATGCATGGCAAGATTGTTGGAGGACTGGACCATTCTTTAATTTGTTTCTGCTTTGGAACGGAATGAATGATGAATCGCTATTATGTACCGACAAAGAAGCCGAGTCAGTCAGTGTTCTAGATTCGTCCGCCGAGGCGTTGGTATTTTTTTTTTCGGGTTTGTGCGTTGACTGCTCATGTCTATCTCCCTATATGCCTGGCCCCAGAAAGTACTACCATAGTCTCGTTGTTGGAGAAGTGAAAGTGAGGGAGAGAGGCGCCTTACGTTGATCCTCAATCCTCAGATGATCCACGTTAGCCTTCGACAAATCAGAAGACCAAAACGCCCTCTTCTGTCTTTGCTTTGCCATTGTTAGTGTCAAACTTCTTTACTTGTTCCTCCGCGTTTGTTACATCGGGAAGAGCGTGCGTGCTGAGTGGAAGCGCGGGGAGATGTACGTACGGGATCATTGTAGAAACATACTGATAGTGACATCGACAAGGATCGTCGACAGGCTATGCAGTCAATTTTATTTTATCTTCTATAAAGAATGCGACGACCGTTTCGTGGGATCTCTATATAATGGGACGACGCGTGGGAATTGAAGTGGAATGCGATCCAGCGTCGACTTGTGCGCTTGAGATGGTAACGATAGCCTAGGGTTGGGGTGGGTCAACGTGAGTGACGCGGAACGCGGGTGAGATGGCCGCTGGGCGGGCGGGCCATCAAACCGGTGAATTATTACCACCGTTACCAAAACAATTAGCGCTAGATCATAGACTGCAGGCATCCAAAGAATGATAGAATTTTGCTAACATAGCAGTACTAAATAAGAGGCTAAGTATCTGCAATGTAGGTAAGGCGGAGAAGGGGAGGATGGGGGGAAAGACAAAAGTAATGTAAAGGCCTAGAGCTGAGCGCACGAGCGTCGACAATGCGCAGACTGATGAGCACGCTGGTCAACAGGAAATTTGACCAGCGGTGCCTGCGCTCGTCACGCTCAGCTGGACGCTGTGACCAGCACAGTCGGCTCCGCTTGGACGTGCCGGTAACTTGGCTAATCCAGCTTCGACTTGTGCGCTTGAGATGGTAACAATAGCCTAGGGTTGGGGTGGGTCAACATGAGTGACGCGGAACGCGGGTGAGATGGCCGCTTACCCAACACGAGAACCGCGGCCATGAGCCCGCACACCCAACCAGTCGAGTGGCAACCGAAGAAAGGAAAAAGCAAGGCTGTAAGAGTGAAAAAAAAAGAATGGAAGAGTGAGTTGTGATAGGGGATGACGTGCAGTGACCAAAGGAAGGCGAATCAGGTCAAGTTAGCAATGTGGCGTGAGGTGTTAGCGCCCGACGCCCACAATGACACCATCAACCTCGATCTCATTCCCCTGACGTCACGCACCCTTCACATGTATTCTTCACATCAGGGACAAAGGTTTCTTTGTCCCCAACCTACATATATACTACCTACTTGTCATACCACACCCTCAGTCACTTGCATTGGATTGACTGAGGGTGAGCCTTTAATTATTAATCTCTGATTCTATTCGTACCGTAGATTGACTGTGTTACACTAGGTACGACTGAATATACTAAGTCACTTGCATTGGATTGACTGAGGATTGACTGTGTTACACTAGGGTTCTAACAGGTTATGGGACTTTGCTGGCGTACACTCTAGATAGTGACAACGTTATAACCCTTGCACACTTCACTCTTCACACTACTCACACTCAACCCTGAGGCCTACGCCCCTGGTCGATCACACCTCATCGATATCACAAAAGAATTTCTTTATTCTCTTTGTTCTCCCTTCCGTGAACAACCTACACTATGGAATCCATCTCCCCTGCCTCTATTGTGCTGCCCACCGATGCGGCCTATCCGCGCATCCGCCCAGCCAAGCTGAACGCTCACTGGCCAACCTCCGAGCCCCTGTTCGACCGAACCACCGGCGAATTCACAAAGTGGTCACGAAAACTCGAAATCTTCTTGCAACAAAGCGGTCTCAACCAGTACATCTTCGCACCCGAGAAGAAACCTGAACGCCTCATCATTTCCCCTGACTCGGTTGCCAAACCCGTCGCGCACACTAACTGGCTGTCCAACAATGACCTGATTGTTGGCGTCATACGTGCCGCAGTATTGTAAGCCAAACAGGAGGGATTGTTGACAGACGGCACAGCAAAGGAATGCTACAATGCCGCAGCTCTCAAGGCATGAGCACACCGCAAGGGACCAGTTAAGCAAGTTGCTCTGATCTGCAAAGCTCTGACAACATATGCACCTGTCTCCGAGCCAATTGAGAACACGGCTAAATGGATCTGTGAGCTCATCAAACAAGCGTTCGCCATTGGATCCATTGACAAAGACTTGCTCAAGTGCATCGCCCTACTGGACTTGATTAACGACAAATCTTTTGAATCAGTTCAGACTCAGGTCTCACGCGGCCTCGCAGACTCAGCACAAGACAAGCCCTACACTTCCAACAACATCAGGAAGCTCTTCCAGACCATTGACAGTCTTGCCTCCCTCTCTACACCTTCCGACACCGTGCTCGTAGCAAAAGGCTCCACCAAAACACACAACCACGGCCCGGGGTACCCCTGCTGCAAACTCTGCTTTAAACTCGGACTTTCCTGCCACGGGCACACCAAGCAATGGTGCATCAAGCCGGGTGGTGGAATGGCAGGTAAGACTATTGAAGAGTCAAAGGCCGCGCGACAAGCCGTGCGAGGAGGAGGAAAAGGGTCAAGCACGAAGTCAGGAGGAGCACCTGCTGGTATCCCCAGGAA